>JAWDJE010000002.1:270250173-270537673 GCA_035047345.1 Bradypodion ventrale
TATATATATATGAAATAACATACAATCATAAAAAGCATTTTAAAAACCCAGCCCAAAAACCACCCCAACCCCTTAAGACAAAATAAAACAATAAAAATGCTAAACAGCTAAAACCATAAAAAATGCATTCAAAACAGTTAGAAAAAACATCAGACAGCTCCAGCAAAAACTATAATCTTGGAAGGGGAGCAACTCCGTCTGGAGGTGCAATTCCAATGGCAAGAGGTTCCACAGGGCAGGGGCAGACACAGAAAAGGCTCTTCCGCTGGTCCCAGCCAGATGTGCTACTCTTGTCCAGGGAACCACCACAGAGCCTCTTCGGTCTGCCCTCGTAGGACGGGCAGAATACCTGGACCCATTTCAGTCATGATTTAGGCCCGGTTATGGTACCAAGATGGCACTGGTCGCGCTCATGGATGATCTCTGGTGGGAGTGAGACAGGGACAACCCCTCTGTTCTTGCTCTTCTTGACTTCTCAGTGGCTTTTGATACCATCGACCATGGTATTCTTCTGGGACAGCTCTGAGAACTGGGGGCCCAGGGCATGGTGTTGTCCTGGTTTTCCTCATTTCTGAGGTGCTGGACCCAGTTGGTGTCCTTGGAGGATGAATTGTCCAGCCCCAGGCCCCTGCAGTGTGAGGTACCACAGGTCTCGGTAATCTTGCCTTTTTTATGTAACATTTACATGAAACTGCTGGGTGAGATCATACGTTCCTATGGGGTGAGGTATCATCAGTATGCCAATGACACCCAACTGTATATCTCGGTCCATGGGAACCCGAGTGATGCAGTTGGAGTCCTAACCAGGTGCCTGGAGTCTGTTCAGGTCTGGATGGGGGACAACGGGCTTCAGCTGAAACCTGGCAAGACTGAGTGGCTGTGGGTACAGGGCCCCACATTATCAAGTGTGGGATACCACAGGGCTCAGTACTCTCGCCTCTTTTATTTAACATTTACATGAAACTGCTGGGTGAGTTCATATGTTCCTATGGGGTGAGGTATCATCAGTACGCCAATGACACCCAACTGTATATCTCAGTCCATGGGAACCCAAGTGATGCAGTCGGAGTCCTAACCAGGTGCCTGGAGGCTGTTAGGGTCTGGATGGGGGACAATGGGCTTCAGCTGAACCCTGGCAAGACTTAGTGGCTGTGGGTACAGGGCCCCACATTATCCCGGGAGCTACCATCTTTGGTGCTGAATGGGGCATTACTGCCTCAGACAGACCCAGTGCATAATTTGAGGATCCTCCTGGACTCACGACTACTGCTCGAAGAGCAGGTGGCAGTCGTGGCCAGGAGGGCCATTGCACAACTTGGTATCATCCGCCAATTACTCCTGCTCCTGGATTGGGACTCCCTCCTCATGGTCACTCATGCTCGGGTCACCTCCAGACTGGATTATTGCAACACGCTCTACATGGGGTTGCCCTTGATGATCATTCAGTGGCTACAGCTGGTTCAGAATGCGGCTGGCTGCCCGGGTGGTGACAGGTTGTGGGCATCATGCCCATGCCTCACCACTGCTCCAGGAGCTGCACTGGTTGCCAGTGTGCCTCCGGGTGCAATTCAAGGTGCTGGTTTTGACCTTTAAAGCCCTTCATGGTAGTGGACCAGGATACTTAAGAGACCACATCACCCCAAGGTTTTCAACCTGTCCTACGAGAGCAGACCGGAGGGGCTCTGTAGTGGTCCCACCAACTAAAGAAGCACACCTGACTGGGACCAGGAGGAGAGCCTTCTCGGTGTCTGCTCCAGCACTGTGGAAACTCCTGCCACCTGAACTATGCCTCCAGACAGAGCTGCTCCTCTTCAGGAAGGCTCTGAAAACATGGTTATGCCAGCAGGTGTGGGGCATGACTGGTGTCATATTCCAATCTTGCTGGCTCATGTAGCCCGTCTGGAGGTTTGTTAACTGTTCCTGTTTGGCTGTCCTTCATTTTTTAATGGGTTGGGGAGGGTTTTAGCTGATGTTTTAGTTGATGTTTTAGTCTGTGCTGTAAACTGCTTTGGGTCACCAATTGGTGAGGAAGGCGGTATATAAATATTGTAAATAAATAAATAAATAAATAAATAAAATAAAATAAAAACAGATAAAAATGTAATTAACAGCAATCATTTGCCAGGGTCCTAGTGGTGTACCCACCAGGAGGGCGGGATATAAATGTGCAAAAACAAAAATAAAATAAAATAAAGAAATCATATTTATCTGAAAACACATTGGTTCCTCCTATCAAACTGAAAAACAAATTAAATATGCTTGGGCAGATGTCTTTCTACCAGGCCAAAAAACCTCAAACAAACTCTAAAGTTCCCACTTTTTCTTGCTTAAGTGAGAGAACCTCAGTGTATGGGAAGAATTGGGCCACTGTGGCTTAGTGGTTAAGATGCTGAGCTTGACAACAGGAGGACTGCGACAGAGTGAATGCCTGTAATCTGTTGCAGCTCCTGCCAATCTAGCAGTGTAAAAGCAAGAAATTGCAAGTAGATAAATAGGTACCATTTTGGTCGGAAGGTAACAGTGTTCCATGCACTCTGGTGTCTTGTTATGCCTGCCCTGTAACCATGGAAATGTCTGCAGATGCAGAGAGTGCTGGCTCTTTGTTTTAAACAGATATGAGTACCACACCCTAGAGATGGACACTACTGGCTTTCAAGCAAGAGAGCTCTTTACCTTTATGGGAAGCATTATAATCACATATGGCTATCTATAATTGCCATCCTGATGTGTAAAAAATGTGTAAATTTCTGTTCTTGTGTCATCATGTCTCTTCACGCGACAGCTTTCACATTCCATTCCATTTGTGCCATTTGTGGACTTGGACTGGACATTCCCCCAGACTGATGATTCTGCTGAGTTTGTCTCTCTTTCCCTCCCCTCCCATAGAGGTGTGCAGTTCTTGTGGCAGAATGAAGGCAAATTGGGTGGGTCTTGCTGTGATAGACCAAAACTTGTATGGGATGGAAGCTGAGACCATCTGTGCACAACAAATGGCTTCAGCCATTTTGAACTATGGCCCCATTCCTGAATGGTGCATTTTACATGTCTTCTCAAGTCACATGTCTCCTGTCATTCAGGCTCTCCATTGCTGTCACTATCTTCCTTCAAATATAACCTCCTTAAAAAAAACAAAAACCTCAGTCCTCCAAGCCCCTGTTTTCCCACATTTCATGTCTTTACACCTCAGGTGAGGCACTTCTTCAGTAGTATGAGCCGTTTAGAAAATGCATAATGAACCAGAGGGCTATGCTTAATTTGCATTTTTATGCACATATAATTTGGATGAATGTGTTGGGTATTAAACCATAGCTAATGAACATGAAGCATTTCTCCACTGATGCCACCCGAGCTATGAATCTTTTGACTTTGTGCCTTCTGGGTGCTACTTCATCTTCATAATATAGTTCCTGACAACTATGTCTCCCAGGCACCAGAGGGAAAGTATGATAAAGCCAGCATTTACTATTCCTGAATATTCACTGCCAGGAAATAGCTCTTGAAGCAAACAAACCAGATAACCATAGCAATATATTTTTTAAAAAAAGTATGCACAGGCAAGAAAAATAATCCTGCCTCCCATGTGCTCTTTGAGATCCATATTAGCAGGTTTTATGATTTTAGTCTTTTCTCTCATGCCATTATTTTAGACAGTTGTCTGAGACTGTGAGGACTAGAAACCTCTTTTTATAGGCTTTTGCCACATGTCATCTGTAAACATTATTTTGACCATCTGTGGCATATTCTATAACAAGGTAATCCCCAGTGTGGTATAGCGGGGAAAGTGATGGACTAAGACTAAGGAGACCAGTGTTCAAATTCCTATTTGACCACAAAAATTCACTAGGGAGATGGAACTGGTAAAAACACACATCAGATATGTCAATTCACTTTATGAATGTGGGATATTTTGCTTCTCTAATCATGACTCAAAACACCAGGAAATGGCCTGATATTGCTGCAAAATACGGTGTCCGTGTTGCCAGCAGGAAAAAGAATGCCAAGCTTTCCATACATAGTAAAGGGCAATCTGAATGCTGAGAACTTCAATGGCAGTAATCAAGATGGTCTACTGCAGGGGTGGCCAACCTTGGTTCTCCAGGTGTTTTTGGACTTCAATTTCAGAAGCCCAAATCAGCACACCTGCTGATCAGGGCTTCTGAGAATTGAAGTCCAAGAACAAGCTGGAACACCAAAAGTGGCCACCCCTGGTCTACAGAATATACTCTTGTGCTCACTACCATTCACACTTGCAAAAAATAATAGTAATAGTTATGACAATTGCTTATGTTTGGGTGAGAAGTGGTTAACTGATGAAAAGAGGAGTCAGCTGCTGGGATTTTCCCTTGCTTAAAGTCTTTATGTTAATGGTAACTATGTGAATGGTTCTATTCTCTATGTGAATATAGATCATCTTGGCTACTGACATTGGTTTTTTCAACATTCAGGCTGCCCTTTGCTATGTAAAGCTTGGCATCTTTTTTTCCTGCTAGCAAAACAGGCTTGATATTGTGCAGTAATATCAGGACATTTTCAGACATTTTGAATCATGGATACAGAAGCACAATATCCTACATTTATAAACCGGAGGGCTTTTTTTGTTGATAAATTGAATTTCTTCACTTTTTAAAATGAAAGTTTAGATATACATACATTACACACAGATTCCAACAGAATATTCTCTTATGTAGAATGGTCTGATGCTTAAGGACCCCAGAAGATGAGCACATGATCTGTACTACAGATGCTGGGAAAGGACAGAAGCAAGGACAGCTGGGTTATGGCTGAAGTCCCTCTGTACCAAAATATTTTGAAGAGCTGTTATACACTTAACTAGCAGAGTTGCCTGGCTTTGCCGGGGTTGGGGGTGTGTGTCTGACCGGCCTCCCCCACACACATCCCCCCACCCCTCTTTGCTTCCAACCCTACGCACACTAATACACACACACCTCGCCCTCCCCTCATCCCGTTCCTGCTCGCCCTGGAGATACACACAAACACACACACACACGAGAGAGTGAGAGAGGCCCATTGAAGCAGCAAATTTTTCACTCCCAGTGAGTGGGCAGTGGCTGTTTGTGATCTTGGCGCATGGGCGTGGCCACGACTCTTCTGGCCTCATTGAGGACTCCCTGATTGGCTAGTGTGCAGCACAGGGTATGCTGGAGCCTGTAGTTTTTATTTCTTTTGCTTTTTGTGGGGCTCATGCCCCACCCATGGCCCCCAGACTCTGGCTATGCAATCTGTGACACTAAAGGTAGGCATGTGCAAGCTTTCAGGGGGCTCTGTCCAGAGGTGTGGAAACGCATTCGGGACACATGGGCGCACCTTTCCGTTTTATTTATATAGACGAAATTATTTATTTATACAGATGAAATTATGAAGCAAAGATTTGAGTACATGCAACTCATAAAACAGCGAAACAGAATACTCTTTGACTCCTAAGGTGAGGTAATGTTGACATGGATGCTCTACAGAATGCAGACAAGAAAATGATCTTCTAATTTCCAAAACCCTTTCTTGGGGTTAGACAACCACAAGAGAGGAAAATATATATATTGGACCATAACATAATGTTGAGTACATGCTTACCAAAATGTATCTCCTTGCCTTTTGAAACAAACACATAAACTAGGGGTTCCCAACTTAAGGCCTGAGTGCCAGATCCAGCCCATGGTGCCATTTCATGTGGCCCCCCACCTCTCCAAGGGCATTCAAGAAACAAGATGGCTGCCCCTTTAAAGCTGTTGGGACAAAATGGCCACCATCATCGTGGAGGCAGTGCAAAATGGCCATCTGACCTTCGAAGCAGACTGAGAGAGCGTGACCAGCTTGAAAAGGTCGGGAACCCCTGACATAAACAAAAAATTATGTGGGAGCGCAGAGGCAGCAAAGATTGCCACTGGAGAGCAAGGTCAAACTCATCCACACTATGTAAAACAAGGACAAGGGAGAAAAATAGAGGCAGGGGTAATTAAATTGTTTAAAGTGTGGTGTTGGAAAACCTCCTTAAAGGTACCATAGACAAGGGTGTGTGCAGCACCCTTGTTTGATGCTGGGAAGGGGCAATGTGGCCCCCAACCTGGTGACATTTGTTCACCCCTGCATTCTAGGAACAGAAAAGTAGGACTAGTATACCTCATGGAGCATCCTTGTTCATTTTTGTTGCGATAAAGCATAATTCATAATCAAAGGGCAGCAAAGGGAGTCTGTGAAATTTGGTGAGAAGGCAATGAGATCTCATCAGTGGTGGGCTCCAATTTTTTTTACTACCACACTGTGGGTGTGGTATGGTGAGCGTGACCAGGGGGAAAGCCCTGCATTGCCCCCGAATTAGGACTACTTTATTTCAAAACTTGGATGGGTGGGGCCAGCCAGAATTTCTGCTACCGGTTCTGGTGAACTGGTGCGAACCTGCTGATGCCCACCACTTAATCTCACCATCAGTTTAATGAAAATACCTTGAAAATACTCCTTGCTGCCGAAATCCTAAGACCTGGGGAAAGAGTAAATTCCCTTTTCAGACCTATTTTTCAGTTGTCTGCACAGTTATTCTTAGAGAACCCTTTGTTATGAAAAGCACGGCTGGAAAGTTCACTGTAACGCAACATCAATTGACCCAGAGAGCAAGTATTGGATAAATAATAAATGGGAATAATAAAGTATCAATGAGTGGTATCTGTAGCTGACATCTGTTTTCCAACTGGCCTGCAGCCATCCTGCTATGAATTGCAATCTTGTAAGCTGTGCAAGGTCAGGCTGGGTCAGTGCTTAGATGGAGAGGAAGATGCAGAATCTCAACATCTGGGAGCTCTTCACTGTAAACTTATAATGTACCTGCTCAGGTTGAATTATATTTCATCATATCTATGGGGCGATGTATTGCAAAATTTACTTCTGTTATGTGTGCAATGTGAAGGCATACAATAATAATAACATCAATTGTGTGCTATCAATTCAATTCCAACTTGCAACAGTCCTTTCCAGGGTTTCCTAGGTAAAACAAACAAACACAGTTGTAGTCTGCCATTCCCTTCTTCTGGGGGCATCCTGGGACTGCGCAGCTTGCTCAAAGCGAAATAGGCTGGCTCTTCTCCCAGGAGCCACAGCAGGGAATCATACTACCAACCTCAGGGAGCTATCCAATTAGCTAAGTGAAGGTGTATAAGTGAAGCTCAAACCAAAACAGAAAGCTATCAACAAAACAAACAAACAAACAAAAACAAACAAACAAACACTTGGAAACATACCCGTCAAGCACAGCACTGGAAAATATGGGAACTGCTCCGGCCTGGGCACACATGCGCAACAACAACTCCTTTGTGCATGCGCAGAACCCCTTTGTGCATGTGCAGAACCCATTTGCGATGGGTGCACATACACAGTAACCCCTTTCCCCGCCATTCAAATATGGGATGGTGGCGGGAAAGGGAGGAACATGCAGAGAAATATGGGATTTTCCGGCCAATCCGGGATACTTGACAGGTATGCTTGGAAATCACTTAGGAGATTTAGAATTGAAGTAGGACAATCAAAGACTAATGAAGGGAAAAACAAAGCAGGTGGGGCTACTTGATTACATAATAAATTTTCTGTGAATGTAGGCTCTAGAGAAATACAACTAATGCAGCATTTGTATGCATGCAATTTATGTCTCACCATGTGTATGAAAGAATACCTAGTGAATGGCTGAGATAATGCTATCAAAGTAGTCTGCTTCTAGTAAAAAATTGTCTAATCACATTAATTTGTTTGAATTTTATTTATATTTTATATATGCCTATAGTTTTAAAGTGTGCAGTGTTCTAACATGAGAAAAGAAAGAAGTGTTACTATTCAAATTCCAGCTATAATTTGGCTCAGGCCAGTGAAGTGCCCCCATATGCATTCTTTGTTTCTTAGAATAATCTTTCTACTCTTAGCAGTTTTCTTTGGGAGGATGATAAATACAAGTGTAAGAGATGGCTATTGAAAATATTTATTGCTGATACAGTACATTCATGTTGTTAATCAGGGCAAAATGTGACTAGTTGAGACCATGAGAGTGTGCTTGCCTTTCTGTCCACAGATACTTTATCTCCTTTTTGGAAAAAGTCAGTGAAAATGTCTGGCCCAATAGCTACTGATTCGATTAGAGTCTTTGCATAGAATGTAGGTTCCACAGTTGGCACTTTGCAGTTTTATTGACAAAACACCTGCTGCTATAGAACAATGCAAGCCTTTACATGGATTTCTTTCTTTAGCAAAATAAATATGCAACCTTTATTCTTACTACAATCTTCCGCATAAGTTACACAATCCTTTCCAATCCCTGAAAGAGGAAAATAAATGCAGTATAAAATATGAACCTGACTCAAACATTCATGCAACTATGCTAATATCTCCTCCTTCTTCTGCCGTAACCGAATCCAAATATTGGTGATCATCATGGCGATCAGCCATGAAGACTGTCCTAAGAATATAATGCCATGGCCTTTCATCTGCCTTCTGCATTGCAGCATGACTCCCGTACCACTGATCCAGTTCCATAAGTCACTTTCAGGTCCTGAGCCCTTTTGGCATACAAAGTCCTCATCTACCTCAGGCCACTATTGATGGCACTACTGCCCTCCATCAAGATGGTCCTCCACATGGGGACCATCACCCTTCCCTGTGGTCTTTGGCACTCAAACCATTAGTTCTCAGGGTTAGTTAGTTAACTGCCACCTGACTCTCAGATTTGAGTCACTGGTAGTATGGTCTACTCTATTACCATAGCAGCATAACCTGGCCAGACTGGAAAGGAAATGTCCTGGGTGAAGGTGAAGGCCTTTCCTACTCTATTTGCCTTGAAAACAGCATGTCCCTAAGGCATGGAAAGGCCACTCCCAAAGCTTCTTTTGTCTTCATCTCCAATTGGAAACAGAAGTTATGGAATTATTTAGACTAGTAAAACTTTGCAACTAAAGAAGGTATGGTTTGGACAAATTCGTAACATTTACATCCGCTTCTGCCCATTAATCTTTGACCCTGCTAAGACTCTTAGCCTTGGCCTTTGTGAGAATGGAGAAACCAAGACCCTGCCCAAATATGAATTTGGACACAGTCTGAAAAACAGTTCCCTGCCTTTGCTCTAGGGCCTATTAAAATATCTTTAAAAAGCATGGACTGGAGAATTATCCTGGAACCAATCTCAACTTGCCTTTCTTCTTTCAGGGAGAAGGGCTAGGCTTGAGTTCATCCACACTGGAGAGAAGGCAGTACTGAAGCCTGTTTTGAAAGATCAGAAGTGGCTTGCTCTGCTACCCTTAGTAATTTTCCATTAGTAATCCAGCAATCTTTCTGGGTAGGGTGGGAAGAACAGGATCCCAGTTGGAGACCAGGTCTGATAGAGGGTTTTGCTAAAGATTTTCTTAAGACTGTTAGATTATTTTTAAAAACCTGCTGTTTTCGAAGATGTAGCCAAGGAAGCATATAAGTATATGGAAGCATATAAGAAGAGAAAAACAAACAAACCCAGCAACCAACCAAACAAGAGACATAAATATTGTGACAATTTAAAGACTGAATGTTGTATTTTAATATGAGCTTTTGTTGATCAAGTCCACATGCTCAGACACTCTAGTCTCACCCTAATGTCTGAGGAAGTCGACTTGATCCATAAAAGCTCATATTCAAATATATCACTTAGATTTTAAGGCATATAACATTTTTGCCTTTTTTTTGGTTTTTAAAATATATTTATTTATTTTAATATTTTTATTAATTTTTCAAAAATAATACAAACAATAAGAAAACATCGAAATTACAAATATAAAGAAAATTACGCATATGAAAATACAATTACATATACATGTAAAATTGAACATCAGCTAACCATATCCTCATTGTTTATGATATATACTATTTCAGATCAAACCAATAGGATATGGTTTCTATACCTAATTTTTCAATAATGTTTAATATAAGGACAAAAAAAGAAATAAAATACAATCACCCAGTGTTATTTACAATGCCCTGGAGAACACGGAGATATTCATTGAGATTTCCCCCAGAAAATCTTGTGATCAGGTTCAGGTCTTTGCAGATCATTCCCCCTCAGTGAGTAATCCACAAAAGCTTGCCAAACCTTCCAGAATCTATTTTCTTTAACAATTCCCTTTTTAAAGTTTATTTCCCATGTCAACTTGTCATTCAATGCTAACCCCCACATTTCCTTATACTACTCCTCAATATTCAAATTTACCTCATTTTTCCATTTTCTAGCAATACACTGTCTTCACGTTGACAACATTATTTCCAATAACTCCTTTTTATTCTTGCTCAAGTTTATATTTTCCACTTCTGTCAACACAATCATACTAACACCCAATTTAATTTTTTCTCCCATGATTTCAGTTATCTCGTATTCAATTTTCTTCCAATTTTTTTTACCACAATACAACTCCACCACATGTGTTCATATGTTATCATTTTCTTCTTACAACGCCAACACATTTTATCTTTTTTTCTTATCTATCTGATGTAACCTCATTGGGGTCAAATACCATTTCCACAGCATTTTATAGTTATGTTCCTTAACTCTAACCAAGATAGTTCTCATAATTCTTTTCCTCCATTTATTTTTCCAACTCTGTTCTTCTATTTTTATATTCAAATCTTGTTCCCAGCTTAATGTTAAATCTTCCTGTGGATTACCTACTTTATTTATCATTCTATATATTTTACCAACCAAACCCTTTATACCACTTTGTCCCCTTCTTATTTTCCAAATCAGTTCTTCAAACTCAGTCCTATCTCTTTCTAATCCAACTTCATTCAAATATTTACTGTTCCAACTATTAGCCATCCCTGTCTGAAACCAATTCAATTTCAATTGTCCATACAAATTTATTTTCCTCTCTCTGTCTTTACAGGCCCGTATCCAGTCTCTCAGCAGGAATACTTCATTCTTATTGAATACTTCTTTGACCCTTTTATCAATTTTTATTGGAAAATTTGCTATATCCTCCAACACTATAATAGAGGAAGTATCCGGTACCAAGTCCCTTTTTACTTTTTTCCATACCCCCAATGTTGCCTTCATCATTCTATTTTTACTGACTACTTTACTCATACTACCTTCTAAAAAGACCAATTTTCCAATATGAATAAAATCTTTCATTTCTAATTCTTCCCAAATTACCTTTTCATTAGCCAGGATCTTCACAACGTTTTTAATTTGAAAAGCTCGATAATATGCCACCAAATTTGGCATTCCTAATCCCCCTTCCTTCTGAGATAAATACCAGAATTATTTCACCAATTGGGGCCTTTTCCCCCCATTACAAAAATTGTTGATCAATTTTTGAAACTCCTTAATTTCTTTATCATTCAGTTGGATTGGAAGAGCATCAAATAAAAAGTTGATTCTTGGTAACAACATCATTTTACATATTGCAATTCTTCCAAACCATGACAATTTCAATTTTTGCAATTGTTGTATTCTATCCTTAATTTCCTTTTTCAACTTTACGTAATTCAGTTTCTTAAATTCATCAAATTTATTTGAGATATTAATCCCCAAATATTTCAAATCATCCTTAATTCGTAAATTACATTTTTTCCCTTATCCTTTTCTGTTCTTCTTTACCCATATTACACAGTATCATTTCAGATTTATCCCAGTTTATTCTCAAACCCGTTATGTCCTCAAAATTCTTCAGCTGCAGTTTTATTCTATCCAATACCTTTCCTGGGTGTTTAACTATTATCAAAGTATCATCGGCATATAAACTTATCTTATTACCTAAAACCCCTTCTATCTCTTTGTCTTCCCTTACCTTCTTCACCAACATCTCCATTGCCAAAATAAATAAGATTGGAAACAAGGGACAACCCTGCCTTGTACCTGCTTCCAACTTTACGTCCTCCATAACTACATCATTTACCCTTACAACTGCCTTCCCTTGTTGGTATAATTGTCCAATTCTCTCCTTAAATTTATCACCAAATCCATAACATTTAATTAGCTCGTTAATTGTTACCCATTGTAAAGAATCAAATGCCTTAAAGATATCCAACGATAATAGTCCGACTTTCTCTTTTGTTTGTCCTACCTTATCAATTAAATTTAAAACTCTTCTTGTCAAATCTGACAAATGTCTACCCTTCAAAAATCCCACCTGGTCCTCATTTATATAAGTGCCCATAAAACTATTCAGTCTATTAGCTAATATCGCCGTGAAGATCTTGGCATCTTGGTTTATTAGTGAAATTGGTCTGTATGATTCAATTTTTTCTAAATCTTTTCCTGGCTTTGGCAACAGAATAATTATAGTCCTATACCATGAAGTCAGAATTTGCCCTCCTTCTAATTTATAGTTATATAACTTATTCAATTTTGGAACCACTATTTCTTTAAACTCCTTGTAGAACTCGGCTGGTAATCCGTCCTCTCCAGGTGCTTTATCTGTTTTTAAGCTAGCTATGACCTCTTTTATTTCCTTTTCTGTTATTCATTCTTCCATCCTGTTCTTATGTTCTTGTGTTATCTTATTATTTATTTGTTTCTCCAATTGTTTTTCCAATTTTGGTATATCTATGTTCTTTTTCGCATATAATGCCTGGTAAAAATCTTTAAAAATTTTACATTTATCTCCGATCTTATTCCATCTTATTCCATCCTTATTGATCAAAGTTCCAATTTCTCTTTTTTTCCTCTTTTCTTTTGCGGCCCTTGCTAACAATTTTGAATTTTTATTGCTAAATTCAAAATATTCTCTTTTTAAATATACCAAGTCTTGTTTTACTTTTTCTATGTCCTTTCCTATGAATTCAGTCTTCAATCTTTGTATATTATCAAAGACCTTCTTGTCCTTGGTCCTTATATGTTTTTCCTGTAGCTGTTTTATCTCCTTCTTGATTTTATCTTGCTCCACTTTGAATTGCTTGTTTCTAAAACTGGCCAACTTTATACTCTCCCCTCTAAATACTGACTTCATGGTATCCTAGACCGCATTAAAACTTACCTCCTCCGTATCATTCAATTGCCAACTTTCCTTCCAATTCTCTGTTATTTGTTCTTTACATTTATAGTCTTTATATAATTTAGGATCGTATCTCCAATTCCTCCTTGTTTTTCTTATGTTCTCTATCCCCAATTCTAACAGCACTTTTGCATGATCTGATTCTTTCAATATTCCCACTTCTACCTCGTCTACCTTTCCAATCATATTTTCTGTTATGAATATGTAATCTATTCTAGAATATGAATTATGGACATGCGAAAAATAAGTATAAACCCTTTCTGATCCCTTAAGATCTCTCCACGTATCCTTCAATCCTATATCTTCCATCCATTTATCCAAAATTTGTTTTTTAACCCCTTTTCCACTTCTTAGAATATTTGTACAATCTAAATTTGACCTCATTAGATTAAAGTCCCCAGCTATTATCATTCTTGTTGTTTTTTCTTTTACCAATATTTTATACATTTTCTCCAAAAAATCCTCTTGATGATCATTTGGGGCATATATATTCACAAATGCCATTTCCTCATCATCAATCCTCCCTTTTACTATCAAGTATCTTCCCTCGGGGTCAGAAATACTACATGTCATCTCAAAGCCCAACCTAGTCGAAATTAGAGTAGCCACACCCCTTGCCTTTGAGGTACCAAATGATTTTTCATAGTATTGCATCCCTTTCAAGAAAATCTTATTCATGTCCTGAGATTTTTGATTGGTCTCCTGCAAAAAGACTATATCCAGCCTGTCCTTTCTTAAAGCTGATTCTATTCTTTTCCTCTTAAGTTGAGATCCTGTACCTTTCACATTCCAGGATATTACTTTAATACTCCTCATAATTTACCAAAAAAAAATCTTCTGTCATCTCCGAACTCTCCAATGAGCGCGCAAACTCACTTCCCATAACTAAAACTAAATCTAACACAACAAACATTCTACTCTTCCCTCCCCACCCTTTTCCTCTACAGAAATAAAGAAAAAGCCACCTTTGCCAACCAAAGAGAGGAGGGGGGAACATGGAAGATGTAACTGCAGCCCTCAAAATGCCCACGCGCACTCTTATTAATACAGTTCCTTTTTTAACACTTTTATACATACAATCCCAAGACCTCCCTGACTCCACTCTACCTCTCCTTAAATACCTCCATCCTTATACTTCACCCCTCCTTTGCCACATTCTCAGTTTTAGACCCCTCCTCCCTCCCCCTGTTGTCCCCTCCTGCTCCCGACCTCCATATTCTCTTCTTATAACTCCTGATTCTAACAATGAAGACAAGTCTATCATTTCGATTGTACTAAGATAATACAGTGCATCAGTTTCAACATCAATTGTGTGCATTTTTTTGTCGTAAAAAAATCTTAATTGTTGTGGGAATCTCCAATTGTATTTTATCCCACGTGCAATCAACAGCTTGGTCACAGGCTTCATTTTATAACACCAAACATGTTAATCCACAGCAATATCGTTATATACTTCCACATCATTTTCATCAATTTTTAAAGTGCCAGACCCAGCTTGTTTTAAAAAGGCCATCACCTTTAATTTATCGCCCCAATTTGCAAATTTAACCAAGACATTCCTTTGAGCACTCCTCCCTCTTCTCGATCCCAATCTATAAACACTTGCAATGTCTTCATTGACATAATCTTTCCCCATTTTCAAATTGTTCAGCCAGTCAATTATTCTGTCTTTCAAATGGTCTGGTGTTTTCTCCAGTAGATTGCGTATCACAATATTCTGTTTCCTCATCATCTCTTCCACCATGTCTACCCTTTTCCCCCTTGTCCTTCTACCTTTATTTTGATTTCCTTATCCTCCTCTTGCAACTCCTTCACTTCAGCCTGCATCGATTTCACATCCCTTTGCATCAAATTAGCACTTGTTTCCAACTTTTGAAAGGTAAAATCAACTTTATGGGCAAAATCCTGAAACATTGTATACATTTTATCTTGTTTCACCATAATTTCATTTTTATCTTTCCCTCTTAGTTCCTTCATTTCCCGAAAACCTTTCGCATTTGCCTCCTCCATCTTATCAAACCTCTTAAACAATTTACCCATCTCAACCATTAATTGTGTTTGGTCCAATACTACTGTTTCCGGTGATATAGATGATGGGTGTGTGTCCTCAGTTTCGGTTTTCTCCTTCTCCTTCCTCTTAGGTTTCACCACCTCCTCCTCCTTCATCGCCTTTCCCTTCACAAATTTGTCCATTGTAGTTTCAACCAATTCTTTCAATATAATCAAACTTTTACTATCTCCCAATTCCAGCTCTTGGCCTTTCCAAATTCACTCATGTTCAGAACCTTGATTGTAGTTTGGTATCTTATAACTAATTTTTAAATAGCTTTATAATCCAATCTGTGCTAACGTCTTCAGCAAAAATTATACCCAACCCCAAGTCCTGTGTGCCAAATCTACAAATCCCACTCAATTTATAATCCAAATGTCTAATTACTTAATTTCCACCAAATCCAAATTCTCAATCAGTTTTCAAAGTCAATTAATTAATTCACAAGTTCAGCCCCTATATTGGTCCTTTTACTTTATACCCAAACAGAGCAGATTGGCTTCTGTATAACAAACCAGTAATAAAATTGTAATCAAAAAAAAATTGCTCCTGAACTGCTTTGCTGCTTTACTGTTATCCAGTGAAAAAATGGGTTGGTAGTTTCAAAGACCCAAAACTCGATTTTTTTCCTATTAACCAAAACTATAACAATGTTTCAAAAAGGGAAAGAGAAAAGAAAAAAAGGCCCCAGAACAATTGAATAATCCAACGACTGTATGTCCAAAATCTTGATGGAAGAAGGAAAAACAAATTGAAACAAATTGAAACAAAAAACCCAAAAAGAGCAAGGGTAAAAGGGAAAGGAGAGTCAGGTATCCTAGATAAGCAAAAAAGAAAAAAGAGAGAAAAACATAAAAGGGCAGAAGATTCCGAGGAGTCCGAAAAATAGTTTTAAAAAAAATTGCTCAGGAAAGGGAGGAGGGAAGTCCAAGGTATTTAAAGGTTTATATTACACCGTACTTAACTGCTCAATCCACGAAGTAAAGTTACATCTGCGCCATTAATCCCCGGCCTCGGCTGCGGTTTCCAGGGGTGGCCCTCCTCCCTTCTCCTCCGAGCACTCCAACCTCCGTACTTCGTCTGTTCTTACGCTTCTCGTCCTTCAACAACACTCTTTGTTCCTTCACTTCTCCTTCTTTTCCTTCTCCTCTCCTTCTCTCCTTTACTTTCAGTCTCTCAACAATGCTCCAGAAACCCTCTCCAGTTGTTTCCCTCCCACCTTCGGTCACTCTAACTTTCGATTTCCTTCTTCACAGCCGCCATTAATCCCCTTTCACAGACTTTCTCTCTTCCGCTCTCCCTCTTGACTCCTCCTCACTCCTTTACACACTTGCTTTTCCTTCGTTTTCACTCTCCTTCTCCCCCCCTCAGCCGCGCCAGCCACCACTTCCAAATCCGTGTCTTTATTTTCAACAACCCACATTTTCATTGTTTCTCCCGATCTCCTGGCAGTCCCGTTCGCCGCGACTCAGCTGGTGAGGCCACCACTTGCGCCGCTAGCCTCCCAGCCAAAACACTCCCGAACTCTGACCTTCCATATCAAGCCTTTTCAGTTACGAGGTCTATAAGCATTCTTCTCGCCAATCTTTAAAAATTTGTATTTCTCTATGTTTATTTTCTCATTGTTTTTCTCATTGAGAACTGCGAGCTCCGAGGAAAGTGTGTTAACACATCAGCATCTTAGCCACGCCCCTGGTTTTTAAAATCTGAAATGCTTTTTACAAACATCTCTTTTGCTGGTGAATTTTTGAAAAAGATATGGTTGGGGTCTTGCTTTCCTCTAGATTCCTGCTTTTGAATAAAATAATAATAATTTCCCCCACCCCACCCACAACTTTCTGTTTCCCATCTTCCTGTTTTCCTTTTTTTTTAAACCATTGCTCAGGAAGCTGTGAGTCCTGTACAGTATTTGTCTTAAAGTCACATAGGTAGGACTGTTTGTTCAAATGACTGGATGGATCTTGTGTGCGTGTTATCTATAAGTGCACAGCTAGATAACTTGGGTGGTATCTTTGTGAATAGACAGTTTTGAGTGTGTTGGTGTGTGTATATGTGTAGGGGTGGAACAGTTATGGGATTAGTGAGTACTGTGTCTGTCTCTGGAGGTATGGTGGAATAGATTTTAGAAGCTCTGGTCATACTCACTCCTGACCAACCCAATCCTTGCTTCCAAACAGACATGAATAAGATCTGTGGAAGCAGAAATACTTCCTTCTCTCTTTGTTTGGGCCATGTGTGAGCATTTTAATGAAATAAATGTAGGACATCTGCATGCAATTCAAAGTGTTGGGTTCATTGTATCGACCAACAGTCCCCTCAACATTTCTTTGAATTGCATATGTATTTCATATACAGTACTGTATATGAAATTCCTGCAAGTGGAGACTGGTTGTTTCTCCAAAATACAATGTACGTTGATGTTGTTGCAGTGATCAAGGGTTGCAAACAGACTGAGAGAAAGAAGACAAGGTTAGGAAAACAGTCTCCTAAGGAGGTGTCAGTCCTTGTAATCCAAGTAGCACCTGAGTTAAAAATGATAGCGTATGTATTTACTTAGCAGCGAGGCAGCCAAGGGACACTTTCCGGCTTTGTCTTTGAGGCAGAAAAGTTAACTGGGACAAGATCTAGTTTCCACACAAACAGACTCTTGCACCATCTGTCCCCTTTGCGGAAAGGGAAGTAGCCCTTTGAATCCCACGCCTGTACCTAAACCTGAAAGAGACTGATGAATGGGAGGTGGAACTTTTGACCTCAAGGTCACCAGAGGTTTTTGGACTTTGTGCAAGCCAAAATACAAAATGTAACAAGGGGCTTCCTCTTTAAAATGTGCTGGCCATCACTGGTGAGGGAGGTAAACTGCTTTTCTTCTGGGGTGGATATGTTCCCTGCCTTCTAACCAAATCAGTTCCAGCAGATTTCCAACCCATCTTTTTCTCATTTCTTGGTTCCTTAAGGGAAGAAATGGATATATTTCAGACTGCATTGTTAAACTCTTACGAGAGGAAGGTGTAAAAGGGGTTTTCAAAATCCACAACTCTGTTTGCTGGGACCATGTTGTACTTTACCGGCTCAAGGATGCAACCACTGGGAAATTCTTCTGAGTGTGCCCCAATGAAAACATGTGAGAGACCCCAAAATAAATCTCAATACCAATACCAGAGGCAGGCAAGATTCTGAAACATAGCAACAAAACATTATGTGCAGTCAACTTATTTCCAAGTTAGGATGATTCTATGGATTAATGACCCCCTCAAACAGGCCATAGCTTATTTTATTAAGTGAATCAATTTCATGCCCAGTCTCATCTTTTTCTAGCACTTACCTGTTTTCCTAATGTCACCCATTTTCCCCTAGCATTGTTGCCTTTTCTATTGAGTCTTGCCTTCTCTTATGTCCAACGTACGATCACTTGTCTTTCTGCCTATCCACAGTAGCCATAAAGCTCTTTTCCAACCCTGCATTTTGAATCAATAGTTTTTGATTTTTCCTGTCAGTTTTCTTCACTGTCTAACTTTCACATCTGTACATAGTAATAAGGAATATCACTGTATAGATCAAGTTGGCTTTAATCTTCTGTAATATGTGTTTACGTTTATGGATCTTTTCTACTTTCTTCATAGCAGCCCTCGCAGGTTTCAGTCTTCTTCTGATTTCTTGGCTGTAACCTCTGTTATGATTGATTGAAAATATAGAAGATGATTGATGGGATGTATGGAAAATCTTTAAGAGTTTTAATTTCTTTTTAGTGCATGGTAAAGTTACTGTGGCCATTAATTTTGTCTTTCTAACATCCAGTTGTGACTTTTGCACGTAAGTCATTGTAATCATTGCTATTTTCTGCCAGTAATATGGTGTCATCTGCTCATCTTAAATTACTGATGTTTCATCCACCAATTTTGGCATTGATATTAAAAGTTGTGGTGAAAATTCTGCACTTTAATTAAAGTTCTTCTGTTATTTGATACGAGGAGTTTATAATGCAGCCAAATGAACCACAGTATATGAATAAGAATCCAACTTTTAAAAATGGATTACTTTAATAAAAACAGCCATTGTTTATAATACAGTTATCTGTGATTAGTGCTCTTGTTGTTAACATAGGTCCCAGATATGAGTGTTTGTACATAATCATGTCTTGCAAATATCTTAATTAAGAATCCATCACATCTGATAGAATAAATTTTGGCTTAGACAAAGAGAAAGGATTAGGATAAGATTTAGGGATATATTTAAACTGCAAACTGCATTTGGAGTTTAGAATGCTAAAAGGATTAAAGCCTAGCAACTGGCAAGGGCTGAGCCATCTGACAGCTACTTAATTTAATGTACAGTACTGCTAATTAACTGTTTGAGGACTGCCTGTGTACAAACAACAATGCTACCCAGTGCATGAACAGGGGTGAACCAGTTTTGATACACCATGTGTTTCACATGTTACAGGTGTGACTACATTGACCAATAATGTGGGACTGCTGTTCCACAAAATTAAGGTCAGGATTCAGCTATTCCTTCACAATTGGGGAGTCAGGTACAGGCATTTTAAAAGATTTTATAGTGAAATTCTATCACTGCTGAAGAGACAATGATACACTGGGGAACAGCAATTTCGTTGTCTTAGATCTATGACCTGTTTTAGACTAACTTCTGGCTTCTGGATCCAAAAATAACTGCAGTTTTTGTCTATCATGCCAACTTTTTAAACTACAGGATACCCTCTCTTTGTCTCAAACATCATACAAAATGTGCATACAAAGGAAAATAAAGGGGAAACATACCAAATATGCTGTTCACAAAGAATATTTTTATTCATACAAAGGCTGTATATAGTTACTGCAAGTTAAATTGTACTCACTATATCAGAGCAACACGCAACGTCTCGCTGGCTCATACCTTTTGAGTTTTGGTTTTGAAAATAATGGAAATTTTGTGGGTGTGGCCAAATTGGTGGGTGTGGCCACATTGGTGGGCATGGCAATTTTGAATACCAATCAGGGATATTTCCCTTAGGTAAAGGTAAAGGTTGGCCTTGCTCGAAAGCCAGTCGTATCCAACTCTAGGGTTCAGTGCTGATCTCTGTTTATAGCTGAAGAGCCAGCACTTGTCTGCATTTGCAGGTGTCTTCGTGGATATGTGGCAGATATGGCTAGACACCAGAGTGCACAGAACGCTGTCTACCTTCCCACCAAAGTGGTCCCTATTTACCTCCTTGCTTTCTAACTGCTTGGTTGTCAGGAGCTGTGACAGAGGCAGGAGCGCATTCTGTTGAGCAGTGGCTGGATCTTGAACTGATGACTTTCCAGTTCAGTGAGTTCAAACCTCTTAACCACTGGAGCTACTGCAGCCCACACACACACACACACACACACACACACACGCACGCACGCACACACGCACACACGCGCACACACACACACACAGAGAGAGGCAAGACAAAAAACGTTTTGGCCTCTTAAACACACACACAGGCAAGCAGCAAAAAGACAAAAACATTTTGACCCTTAAAGACTACAGAGAGGAAGAGGGTTAGGGGGTAATGTGTAGGGGAAAAACTTGACGTGGTAGAAGAAAACTGACTACAGTTCTGAAATTAGCATGCCTAGTTAACTCTGAAACAGCTCAAAAATTGAACTCAACAGAAATTGTGTTACAAATCGTTCTCCAGTACACAAACATACAAAACACCTCACAAGCTCTCTCTCTCTGATGATTTCGGCTTTTTGTGTGTCTGAAAATGCCAGACCTGAACCATTTCTCCATGAGTAATGTTAATAGCTTTTAAGAGGACTCTGCTTGCAGACTTGCTAATATCTTTCATGTCTATGAAGCCCAGCATTCATGTATGCACAGCATTAATGGGGAAATCTAAGAATGTTCCAGCTAGACTTCTCTTCCCATTAAACCACCAGCAGGGAGTTATGCTGCATGTGTTCTGAAGGCAGCATTGTTTAGTGGAAACTTTACACAAATTAGACTTAGGCCTTTTGGTGAAGTGGGATCTCTAATTTAATTGGATTTTACTGCCAGGAGGCAGGGCGTGTGGCTTTGCTCCTCTGGATTTTACCAGCACGTAGCCCATCAAAACAAGGTATATTGGGAACACTACTAGGCTAATGGCTCTTCCTCAGCTCCTTTCCACAGCAAACAGTGTGGCTTAGTTATATCAGAGCTGGAAATTGTGTTAATAAAGTCCTCCAGGGTAATAGCAAGGCAAGACAGTCTTGTAAAACGCCCTAGTTTTAGATTGTTTGGAGATATTTTTTTGTTCCTTCTCACTGGGAAAGGTGGAGAGTAATGAAACAGAAATAAAAGTAAAATGGGGAGACCTGTAGGTGTATGCTTTACAAGAATGAAGCATGGCTCTTTGCCAACACCTCATATTATTTATAAATCATCTTCTAACAAAATGCTTTGGCCACATTAGGTGGCTGATGCCCACCTTGGCCTTCAAACCTGACTGAAGCAAGTTCAATGTTTCTGATTCTAGCTGGTGGATTGAAGGTTATCAAACTATTATTGCCCTTTGGAAGACTCTTGCAATTTTTCTGGTACTGGCAGGTAGAAATATCAATATATCAGCACCTGAGATTGGAAGGCAGGCAGGCAAAACATCTAAGTGCAGAAGGATGCACTGATAGAATGCAGCATTTTTTATCATTGCAGTTTCTTGCATTGCATTTAGGTTGGAACTTTCATGTGGCACTTCACAGAAGAGGGCCTCTATTCGAAGGACCACCTTACCTTAGAGATAAGGGCAGTGGTGGGATTCAGCCAGTTCACACCGGTTCGGCAGAACCGATACCTAATTTTTTGTTGAGTTTGGTGAACCGGTTGTTAAAATGGCACTTGTAATCAGGGTTCTCTCTAAGGTTGGGTGCCAGGGCAGCTGCCCAATGTGGAACGTTCATCTGCACAACAGCCAATTCTAAGTGCCTTAGTAATGTTCATTCTGTCCATAGATGAAAATAGTTAGATGGACCTAGCTTATAATATCTATTTATTCATTTCATAAAACTCATTATACCTTTGATGAAATACTGTACTACATTTTGATTCCTCTGCATTTGTTACTTCAGTAAACAAACATATACCATAAAGAGGAAAAGTGCCAAATAATCAGGGGGTGACATGCGTACATTTGTTTCAGCTTTGTGTTACACCCAAAATTCCCACGAGATATTATGAGTATGCTGGTGTTCCCTAATTGATAAAACCAATAGGAAGCTAGAACACAATGAACCAATAGATTGATAAACATCAGTCAGAACCTACATTCTGTGAAAGAATATTCTTCCATGTTGGAATCCTTATGCCAGTGTGCACATGGTAATTAAGACATTTTCAGCACAACTTTCCAGTGACAAACAGGTTTGTCGTACACATTATTCTACTGTATTTAATCTGCATAGCATAGCCTATGGCATTTATTAATTCAGCAAGAAACTTTTGTTTTAGTATTTATAAAATGAAGAAAATGTAGGTTCTGACTGATGTTTATCAATGGTATAGTTCAGGGGTCAGCAAACCTGGCTCTCCAGGTGTTCTTGGACTTCAATTACCAGAAGCCTAAGTCAGCACTCTTGCTGATCAGGGCTTCTGAGAATTGAAGTCCAAGAACATCTGGAGATCCAAGTTTGCTGACCCCTGGACTATAAGCACAGTGTTTTGTTTATAAAAAGTTTATAATATGACTGCATTATGTCATATAACAGTGATGGTGAACCTGTTAGAGACTGAGTGCCCAAACTGCAACCCAAAACCCACTTATTTATCACAAACTGCCAACATAGTAACAGAGGAGGAAGGAAACACTCCCATTGTGCTGCTGGGCAGAGGGGCAAGGCAAACTCTGCTGGGGGAGGGAGGAACCACTCCCATTGGGCTACTAGGCAGAGGGGTGGAGCAAGCTCTGGGCTGGGGTGACTGCATGGGTGCCCACAGAGAGGGCTCTGAATGCCACCTCTGGCATGCATGCTATAGATTTGCCACCACTGTCTTATAGCATAATCTAGTTTTGTGTACCTCTTTTATTGTTCTCATTTAAGTATTAACTGCATGAAATAATAAATTACCTTTCGGTTTATCATGTTTAATACTTAAAACGGTCATTAGGGCAGCGGACTGTTAAATTACTTGAATCCCACCACTGGATAAGAAGGTAGAGCGCATGCTGACAGTGGGTGAGACTAGCAGTGAAAGTTGACAGAGTCATCCCCCTTTCTTCCTCTCTTTCCCTCTTTCTTAGTTTCTCTTCCTTCTCTGCTAAGGAGCAGGAGGGATTACTTTGGGCAAAATCATGAGAGTTTGATACCTATAAGGAACTTAAATAATTACTCAAGGCCAGAAGTGGAAGGTGCCCTTTACTTGGACTACAACTTTCCAAATGCCAGTGCTGACATCTCTGGCCAAGGTCTGTATGAAATTAGACCAGCTAGCTGCCAACTCCTGCTTTAGAGACTCTCCCTTGTTAAACAACAACTAAAATGTAAATAGTGTATGTGTTTTGATTAGCAAAAAGAAGAAGTAGAAGAAGACAAAGAAGCATAAGAGGCCACCCATCTGCTTCCCATGGTGTACAAAAAATTTTGTTCCAGTTTTTATAAAATAGCATGAATGCGATTCCCCATGGTATAGTGGATAGAGTGAAGGACTAGATATCACGAGGCCTGGGTTTGAATCCCTGCTGAGGCATGGAAGTTCACTAGGGGAATGGAACCGACAAAATAACTCCTTAAATATCTCACTTACTTTGAAAGCCATGTTAGAGTCACTATAAGTCAGTTTCAACTTGACAGCACAAAACAACAGCATGATTGGCACTGTTAGTCCATTCTGACTCACCACCCCCACCCCAAACTAGAGTTCCCAGGATTTTTTTTCATAAAAATGGCCAACTATTTTATGTTGCCCTTCTTCCAACACAAACATCCAGCAAATTTGCATCAGGGTTCATGCTGATATGAAGAGGTCTGGGTTCATTCTGACTTAAATTTTTCAAATGCTGTTGGGGCAGGAATTATAAAATTAAAAACTGATACAAGGAAGAGGAACATTTGAGTCTTAGTTGTTCACAGCTTTATATGATTACATCAGCACCTTGAATTAGCCTTAGGGAAAAACTGCAACAACTGCAAGGGTTTGGGAAGTAGGATGTTAAGAGACCAACATCTTTCAACATTCAGGTTTCTACATCCTAATGCAGCTGCCTCTTCAAAACTGTCCTCATGGGCAACTCCTCATACAGTATACTGCAGCAGTCCAATCTGGAGGTTATTAGAGCTTTGGTAACTATGAGTGTACTTGTTTTCATCTACAAATACACTTTCTTTGTAGGAAACTGGACAAACAAATTCCATTTTCTGTCTTTGCAAATTGTGTCAGAGCCTGAGTTGGCTGGTCTTCTTCTTTTGTGTCTAGGTCAGATGTTAAACTGCCAAAATGAAGCCACTTTTTGGTGAGTTCATTAGAACATAAGAACATAAGAACAGCCTTGCTGGAACAGGTCACAGCCCATCCAGTCCAGCATTCTGTCTCACACAGTGGCTCACCATTTCCTTCAGGGTATTCCCAAGCAGTTGCCTGCTTAGGATTCCCTGGAAATGATATTGAGAGATATCCTGCCTATCTCTCCAACCCGGAGGTTGTCCTTAAGTATCCATAATTATAGCCATTGATACTCTTGTCCTCCATGAACTTGTCTAATCCTTTCTTAAAGCTGTCAAGACTGACAGCTGTCACCACTTCTTCTGGCAGGGAGTTCCATAGACCAGTAATCCTCTGGGTGAAAAAGTACTTTCTCTTATTTGTTTGAGAATTAGTACCCAAAAGTTTCATCGAGTGTCCCCTAGTTCTAGTGTTATGCGATAGGGAAAACAGTTTTTCCTTATCTACTTTGTCCACACCGTGCATGATTTTATAAACTTCAATCAGGTCACCTCTTAGACGTCGTCGTTCAAGAGTGAAGAGGCCCAACCGTTGCAGCCTCAGATGGTAAGGAAGGTGTTCCAGTCCCCTAATCATTCTAGTTGCCCTCCTCTGCACTTTTTCCAGCTCCATAATATCCTTCTGGAGGTATGGCGACCAGAACTGTACACAGTATTCCAGGTGGGGCCTCACCATAGATTTATAAAGAGGCAACATGACACTTGCTGACTTATTTTCTATACCCTTCCTAATGATCCCTAGCATTGAGTTTGCTTTTTTCACTGCTGAGGCACACTGGGTTGACACCTTCATTGAGTTGTCCACCAGGACACCAAGGTCCCTTTCCTGGTTTGTCGCAGAGAGTTCAGACCCCATCAGTTTATAAATGTAATTGGGGTTCTTTGCCCCAACATGCATCACTCTGCACTTACTAATGTTGAAACTCATTTGCCACTGTTTTGCCCACTCCCCCAGTGTCGAGAGATCCCTCTGGAGCTCCTCACAATCTCTCACAGTTTTCACTACCCTGTATAATTTAGTGTCGTCAGCAAATTTGGCTACCTTGCTTTTTTACTCCTACCTCTAGATCATTTATGAAGAGGTTGAAAAGCAGGGGTCCCAGTACTGAACCTTGGGGGACCCCACTCTTTACTTCCCTCCACTTGGAGAAGTGTCCATTTAGTGCTACCCTCTGTTTCCTGTCCCTTAGCCAGTTGCTGATCCAGGACAAGACCTGCCCCTTTATTCCATGACTGGTAAGTTTATTCAAGAGCCTTTGGTGTGGGACCTTGTCAAAAGCCTTCTGAAAGTCCAGATAAACAATGTCAACTGGATCCCCCTTATCCACATGCTTGTTGACACTCTCAAAAAATTCCAACAGATTAGTGAGGCATGATTTGCCCTTGCAAAAGCCATGCTGGCTCTCCTTTAGCAGCGCCTTCTCTTCTATGTGCCTATTAATTCTATCTTTTAGGATGGTTTCCATCACTTTACCTGGGACACATGTCAAACTGACAGGTTGGTAATTCCCTGGATCACCCCTGGATCCTTTTTTGAAAAAGGATTCCATAGCTCCTTTCTCCTGACCTAGTGTGAAAAAGATTAACTGGCACAACAAGGTAGCCATTGCCCGGGGTACACCAGATTGTCATTAAAAAATACCTCAACCTTCAAGGAGGCTATTCCTGTGGACCCCAGTTGGCTGGTAATTTTGGTAGAAGATAGACAGGTTTGGTTTAAAGAGTGCTGTATTTTTGTGGCCATCCATAACTTTACCACACCTCCTGTGTGGGTCTGAGGAGGCATAATGTAAGGTGAAGGATTTGATAGTGAGGTATCAAAGTAAACAGTTGCTGGAAAATAACTTTATTCCATGCCATATTTTTGTGTGGAAGTGTTCAATGTAAAGAAACAATATCTTGAACCATAGGCAGAGTGAGGGGGCTGCAGGGTTTTATTTCCTATTGTTCCAGAGAAAATTCACATTGGAATGAAAACCTGACAGGCCCTCTGGTACTTTTTAATACAATGATTTATGGGTCATGTTTGTGCTGGGAGGAAGGCGACACACATCCAGGTGGTCCTGTCGGTGGTGGCAATGAAGGAAAACTTTCTCATTTTCTAGCTGAAAACATTAGTGGCAGCATTTTAATGGCTGTGCTGTTTTTTAACCTCTCCCTCTCCCTTGTGCTAAGTTGCAGAAGCAGCCAATGGCAAGTATGATTTGGCATGAGAGACCACTGCAGGCTGGGGTAGGTGTAAGAGACTGAACTGCCATTGCTGAAGAAGTCTGTTGGCTCACATGTTAGCACCTGCAATGAAAACAATCCATCTAGAATGATACATGCAGAAAGATTTAAAACAGGGGTTCCCAACCTAAAACCTGTTGTGTATTCCCGCCATCCAAATTAGGAACACAAAGTGGCGCAAAAACCCCTACAAAGGGCGCACTTATTATGCTAATCAAAGTCCTGTGATTGGCTACACTTTTGGATCCTGTTCTCCATTGGTTAAATACATATATTCCCTGTTATGATTGGTTAGTTATGGTTATCCGGAGGGTCTCTACTTTGTATCAAGAAGCTACCGCTGGGGAGACACTATATAAGCCCCATGGGTAAACAAGGGTGGGGGGCCAGACCAGATCTATACTTCCCTCTCCGTACAGGTAGCCAGCAATGTGCTAGCCTGGGTCTCCTCCATTATGCTACGCTCCTATGCTAGCTAGTGTATTGCCGCACTACGGCAAGAGTCAGGAGGGACTGATTCCATGGAACTGTATAGACATCTTAGATTATGGGTTGGTTTCTAAAGAGTTTTTATTGTAGTTTTTCTGTTTTTTTAAAAATAATGTAATGTTTTTATGTGTTGCGCACCGCCCTGGGTTGCCCTAGAGCAAGAGAGTGGGATAAATAAATAAATAAATAAACAAACAAACAAATCATCATCATCATCATCATCATCACCACCATCATCATCACCATCATCATCTCTGTGTCTCGAATGCCTTGTAAGCTCATCTTGAATATACTGTTAATTAAAGACTTGTTGCTGTTTGGTTCATCATTGTTTGGACTATTGCTTGCAAGCACTGGACATAACAAACCCACAGGCCAGATCTGGCGCATGGCACCATTTCATGTGGCCCCCGCACCTCCAAGGGCATTCAAGAAACAAAATGGCCACTCCTTTGAAGTTGTTGGGACAAAACAGCCAACTCATCATGCAGGCAGTGCAAAATGGCCGCCTGGCCCTCGAAGCTGGATGAGAGAGTGTGACCCAGCCCCCTAATCTAAAACATGACGTAACCTTTTGCACTAGGCTATATGCTCCGTCTCAAATACCACTATCCGGAGCATTTCCATAAAGGGAAGAATTCTATTGGCTTTTGGGAATAAATGTCATGGCCCATCAAGATGCTGAACCTTCAAACTTTGAAATCCTAACTCAGATGACATCATGCCACCTTTCTGTTTAACACTAAACATGTTTATTTATGGAACATGGGACATGTGAATACCTCACCTTTCTTACATAGTTTTGCCATGTGGCCTCCCATCCATATCCCAAAGAGTCCTGCTTAGCTACAAATCGGTGGTTGCTCCATCATGTGCACCCATCTCATACACAGGGCAGAGCTTTGAACATTAATTTCAAAAATTGATGTATCACTCATTATAAGCCTCCAAAACCTCATGTTAGCATTGCCATATCTGGGGGAAGGGCCTTGAATCTAATATATTACTTTGCTTACATGCTCAACCTCCTACATCTTTGTTTTGGGGAGGAAGGCAGGAGGGTTGATAAGCTGAGTCAAAGGGAACAATTGTCCAGGAATTATTATTAAAATACAATTCTTATTCCTCAGCATTTCTTGTGTTTAGGGGAAGACCAAAGAATCAAGTGTAAACAATTAGAAATCAAGTCCTAAGACTTACTTTGGATAGCTTGGAGTTGCAAGGAGTCTGCACATTGGTAGAGAAATCAAGTCCATTTGCATGTGTTTTTTTACCCATTTGGATATCATATCACCCATGACCTAGGCGGACCATGATGTGTGCCCTCCGCTTTCACCTTGCCCAAGGGATCTGACAGAGGATGCTTTGGTGAGTTTTAGTCCTGGCCTAACATCATTGGCTAGAGATGGGCATCACTGCCTAGTTAGACCGCTCAAGCCCCACTAGGCTTTCACCTAGTGGGGGCCTAAGAATAATATGTTTGCAAAATCATTGATTTTTAAAAAAAAATCAGGAAGGAAATTAGCTTTGTATATGCTTTTGAATGGTCACACTGATATTTTGACAGAAGGGCTCAGGTTTTCTTGTTTAAATCATCAAGCTCACTGTACCTCCACAGTTCCAAAAGAATATGTTAATACTGTGTTGTCAAGCTTTTAATATCAGCAGGTTTTTCTTTTGGATTCAGTTCTTCTAATTGGGATATTGTTGTGGTAGTGGTTTTACCTGAAAACAAGGCTCCTATACACAACATTCCTGCAGTCTGGTCCTAAAGTGATATGGTGAGCAGCTGACAAAGCTGTGCACTGCTTTTACCTTGAATAACCTGGAGTTGTTATTCAGCAAGGAGTCCACGCATTAGTAGACATCTCTGTGACAACAATCCACACATGTAAATGGACTTGGGAAATCAAGTCCATTTGCATGCATTTTTTTTAGCTATTTGGATATCACATCACTCGTTGGCTAGGCAGACCATGATGTGTGCTCTTCACTTTCACCTTGCCCAAAGGATCTGACGGCGGACACTTTGGTGAGTTTTAGTCCTGGCCTAACATCACTAACAAGAGATGGGCAATACTGCCTAGCTAGGCTGCTCAAGCCCCAGTGCCTCAACATGGCTCTCACCTGTTTTTAGCAATGTGAATTTTTAAAAAGGGGAGAAATACCAGTCCGAATACAGTACCTGCAGTCTTTCTTCAATGTGAATAATGTTAAAAAAAGTTTTTTTTTTATTATGGCAAACCCTATGGCATTGTGTGACTTATTACTATATAATCTTAACCTATAAAACCAAGGGTTAACTGTTGGAACTTGCTATAGGTTGCTATGCCTCGCCCTACTTGCCTGCACTCACCCTTCGTGCACACAGCTGATCTGGGTCCACAGGTCAACAAAGGATTGAGAAAACAGGCAGTGGGGCAACAGCCCCACAAACGTGAAAAAAAGGAAACAACTTCATTTCCCAACTTTCCTTGCGCCATGCCGCACCAGAGCCAATCAGGCTGAGAACTTTCGCATGGCGCGGCGCAAGGAACGTTCGGAAACGTGCCGCAGCCAATCGAAAGAAAACCGTTTTTAAAAAACGCAGCACAAACACAAAGCACAAACCCATAACTACAAGCCCCAGCGTCCTGCGTGCCATGAGCACACAGAACACTGAGGAAGCCAGCGCGCAAAAATTAAAAAAAACAAAAACACCGGGAGAGCAAGTCCGCCAAGCCGCGGGAACCAAAGCTCCCCTCCCCAATGGCGCCTGAAGCTCCTAATCGGAGTTTCCCCTTTAATATCACTGGGTGGGGGGGGGTGTTGTGCTCCCCCTCTCTACTGGCTCCCCTGGGGTTGGGAGGGTTGGGGGGACCAAAGGAGTCTGTCACTCCAACCCTCCTGACCCCAGGGGACCTGGCAGAGAGGGGATTCCCCTCCACACACACACACACACACACGCCCCATATTAAAGAGAAGAAACCAAGCGTTTACTTCTCTTTAAAAATGGAGTGGGGGGGGAAATCCCCCTCTCTGATGGCTCTCCTGGATCTGAAAGGGTTGGGGAGGCAGACCCCTTTTCTCCACCCAACCCTCCCAAACCCAAGGAAGCCAGCGGAGAGGGGGATCACAACCCCCCCACTGATATTAAAGGGGAAACCACAATTGAGATTTCCCTTTTAATATCAGAGGGTGGCCTGGATTCGATCCCCTCTCCTGGGTCCCATGAGTCTGGAAGGTTTGGGGAGACAAAAGGGGTCTGTCTCTCCAAGCCTTCCAGAGCCAGGGGAGATTGCATAGAGGGGATCCCCCCCGTAGGACACCAAAAAACACAAAAACAAACAATCAAAAACATCCAAAAATACACAAAAACAAACAAAAATAACACAACAAACAAGACAAAGTAAACAAAAACCACAATTTCAAAACATACCCAGCACCCAGCCAAACACCACAAAATCCAACCACCACCACCACCACAAATAAAGAAAAACAGCCAACTCACCACCACACGACCTCACACCACAATGACTGGAAAAGAAATGAATAAAGAAAGAGACTACTTACTGGAAGAAGCTCCACCCAGAGGCCACGAGAGAAAAAACAGTCAAAATACAAGATAACCCCTACCAGCACCACTTGCTGCCCACAATAGTAAAAAAAATTCAAAAAGACACAACAGCCCCACACAAAAGGCCCCAAGAGAAAAAACAAGTAATTTTACACAAATCAAAAACAGATGTCAATAAAATAAAATAAAAACTATTCAAAAATCCTGTGCTGAATTTTTACTCAAATTAAAAACAAAAATAACAATACACAGTTTAAAAACATTTATTGTGAAAAACATGTACTTTCACATTTTTTAAATGATTACCTACGGTACAACAATTTAAAAAATACATACTAAAAAATATTGGGTTAAATAATTTTTTGGGAAAAAGTATATCATCCTTTATTCTTTTTTTCATCCACAAAACCAAAACACGAAACAAAACTCATCACAGTTTATAACAGGCCACCAAATTTTTTTTTGTATAAATAAAAATTTTAAAAATTTCAATTATAGACTAACCTCTTCTTTACAAACATTAACAACAACAACAAAAACTTTCCAACACCATTTAAAACAGCCCGGCAATGCCGGGCAACCTCTGCTAGTATAGTTATAGTTTCCTTCATTAGGCCCCAAATATAACTCATTGTAAGAAATGTTATTTGTAGTGGGTTATAGCCAAACCCTGGGACTGAGACAAGTTTTCAGTCACTCATAGCAAAACACACTTCCTTTGAAGGATGTCAAAAATATGTGCATATGTAAAATATGAATCTACTTTTCGGAGCATACCATGTTTTATATTTCAATAAACTAAGCAGATATGCTTACTATGCTGAGAATAGAACAGTTAACCCTCCCCTCTCCATTGTCATTTAAATTTAATTTTATTGTCAGAAAATTAGCAAATTGCAAATCTGAGTCTTACATTGATAATCTAATGTCATATATTTTCTCCAGTCTGTTGAGAAAAAAATGAATCGAGAAAGAAGAAAATCAGAAGCTGCTTTACTATTTATTCATCTACTCCAGTTTTATCTTTGCTGACTGCTGGCAACAATTTTCAGACAGTACTCTCTGACACAAAGTGGTGCGTGGAGGATTCTTCAGATGGGAGGGAAGTGATGCGGGTCTTCTGCAAATCAGCCTGGGATGTACTACTGCCTTGTGGCCCATCCCTGTGTGCATCTAAGCAGAAAGCAGAGTGACAAGGGAACATGAAGGGAATAGGAAGGAGCCAGTACAATTGACAGAATGAAAATGGTTAGTTAGATTAGAAAGGTCACAGAAAGGGAAATGTCTTCTTTCCTGGGGACAGGAAAGAAGACATTTCACTTAACATATCATTTAAAAATCTGGCCAATTCCAGCATTTGGATTGTCTCTGCTACGATCTGAATGATGAATCGCTACCCACAGGGCTTCCATGGGACAGCCATGCTGGTGCCGCTTGGCTGAATGATGGATTCTGTTCCTGGCAGAAAGTATGGCTGCAGCTGCTATACTTGCCTGGAATAAGAGAGTCGTGTGAGTCACAAAAGGAAATACTAAACAGAGAATTTGCATCATATTGTGGAGTTCCATAAATGTGGTAATTTGTGGCCCAGAAGATAGCTCCTCTGGCCAGTGAATTTTGAAGTTAGATTAAAAGACTCGTTAAACATGGGAAAGGATTCTAGTACACCTGGCATGGTTTGTGTTCTTCTGCCCTCCTACCATTGATGGAAAAGAGTTCTAGCTTCTGGGTTTTGCTGTCCATAATAAATCACAAAGAAAAATAACCTGTTAATTTCGGGTGACTGTAGATAATCATGTGAAAGGGGACAGAATTCAAGAGCTTTACTATTTTCTCATGATTGTGGAAACAAGGGAACAATGGGGTGATATCAGGGGGCTGGGCTTTGTGTTTGCTTCCTATATGAGATATGTTTGGAGATAGGCCTCCACGAACGTTCCTGATTTATTTTCCAGGCCAGAATTTGTAGAGCAGCTCAGATGATTAAATATGCTTCACTGCCTTGATGGTATATGAAGTTGATCACCACAAATCAATCCTTTGGTATTACACTCCAGCTTCCAAATGTTATTTTGAATCATTTGATGAAAGTTTATATGTGTGTGAAATAAGCAATTATTTTATTTTACTTAATTCTTCTGGGCTTCAGAATAAATGGAAAGGACTCATGTTTTATTCATCACCACCTCTATCCCTTGCTAATTTATGTACATTATTTAAAGAACTGAAAAGTGTTTTAGTAGGTTGGGAAAATTCCTTATCACATAAAATACCAAATTTCAGCTTGTATTATGTAGCTTGCAGGGGTTTGTATTTTTTTTTGGGGGGGGGCAGGCCTTTGGGCAAGACAGAAGGGCAATCCCATTCTCTATCAGTTGCTAGTAACCTGTGAATAAATGCAATAAGCCTATAACAGTGGTGGTGAACCCATGGCATGTGTGCCAGAGAGGGCACTCAGAGCCCTCTCTGTGGGCATGCGCAGCGTCACCCCAGCACAGAGTTCACCATATTTTGTTACTAGAAAGCCAGAGGGATGTGGGGTTGGGCTGCTCCCCTCCCCTTCTCCATGTGTGCCTGAGAACATTTCTCATGCCCCTCGCCCCTCTGCACAGCAGCCCAATAGGAGAGCTTCCTTCCTTCCCATCTGGGATAAGATGGGCAGCTCACATGCGGCATGTGGGTGTGGTGCAGATGGCAGCCTGTTGAGTCTGTGGCGAAGGTAATTCCTGTGGTGGGGTTGGAGGGGAGCATAGCTCACAGCATGGCATAGCTGGAGGGGAGCGGAGCCGGAGGAGAGTAGAGTGCTAAACTAAAATCTCAGCATTCAGGTTAAATTGCCATGTTGGCACTTTGCGATAAATAAGTAGGTTTTGGATTACAATTTGGGCACTCTATCTCTAAAAGGTTCACCATCACTGGCCTATAATATGTGGTCAAATGTAATTATTCTTTGGCTAATATGTTTCATTTTTGGTCAAGCATTCAACTAGCTGTCCAGTCATAAGCCACTAATAGTAAACTGCTGTTATAGGAAGGAAAGTATTAGGAAAAACACTATGGGTGAGACTGAATAAATTCTTTCTATATAAATATATGTGTGCACCAACAGTGCAAGGACTATTCTAAGCACTATACTCCAGAAAGGTAACTTCTCCCTTTTCTGTAATGCTCCATATGATAGGAAGCATTTGCAAACCATTGTTAAATCTACCATAAATATATTTAGCAAAATAAGTGCATATTATTACATGCCTCAATAGAAGCTGTTTCCTGTAGGATTTTGTTCTATATGAATTGACTTTGCAGTGGCAGAATCTGAAGTATGAAGCTGCACAGTGGATATATCTGGAAGTTGGAATGTAAGAGGCATGACTCAAGGTAACATTATTGGAAAACAAGAAAAGGAACATGAACAAATCACAATACTTGACACAAGTAAACTAAAGTGGACTGGACTAGGACATTTTTAAGCAAATTATTCCAAAATATATTATTCTGGACATAACAAATTCAGAAGATATGAGGTGGCTGTAATAGTGAACTGTGATGTAGAACAAGCAATTACATGCTATATTATAATGTCTGACCAATCAATATCAATTGGACTTCACAGAAAGCTTATTTATTTAAAATATTTTTACTCCACAAGTCTCCTATAAAAAAGCCAAAGGCAGCTTAGCCACAGAATTTTCAGTCAAGTCTATGCTTTAACTACAGATACTGAGAAAGCGGCAATCTGAAGTTTTTTATGCAATGTCCAGGAAGAAATTTGATCATACACCAAAACAGGTGTTCTTGGAGGATACTCATAGACTGGATCCATTTCAGTTGGTGTTCAGGCCATGTCATGGTATTGAGACAGGACTAGTCACCCTGTGTGATAACTTTTTAAGGTAGGCTGAAGGGCGGGGGAGATTTAACCTTGTTAGTTCTTCTGGATCTCTCAGTGGCTTTGGATACCATTGACCACAGTATCCTCCTGGACAGATTGCTTTGGTTGAGGACAGGTGTGCTTACTTGTAAGGATGGTGATTTATCACTAGTATCAGTGGGAGTATGCCTTTGTGTATAAATTCCTGGGATACATGAGATGGATGGGGCAGTCACACCCTTCTCTTCCCCAGGTTACTGGATAATCATCATCTTGGACTGACTGTTGCACTCAGTAGGCCTTTGGTCTGACCCAGCCGGGCTTTTCTTCTTATATTTTTGAGATTATCTGTTCACATGAATAATCCTTGATTCTAGAATACTGAGGGCTGCATCTGCCTTGAAGATGTAATACTCTGCAATATAGTTAGTCTACATCTTTTGCAATGCAGCATGAACAACCAATCTGGAGCCATACTTATTGGTCAAAAGCTGTCATTGCTGTTTATTTATTCAGTTTTCTCTTTGGCTTCCTTGAAAATGAAACTATGGATTTCTCCATGCAAACATTGCTCAAGTAAAGACTGCTCAGTAAGCAGCTCATCGCCTTAATTCTGGGACAACTGGAATTGTTTTATAACATCCCATCTGTCTCTATTAACCCTGCTGAATATATATTTCTTCATCTCTCCTGTGGGCTTCTGCTTATATGGCAAAGCCTGTATGATGGAGTGGAATCAGATGAAAATATTTTTGGAAGGCACATAGATTTTCCTATAAGCCTAATTTTAAACAGAACCTGCCAGAAATGTGCCTGGCAAAAGGAAGCTCCTCTAGTCATGATGGGGATGATTAAAAGATACAAGCATACTAGCAGACTTAATTTCACTTTTTGTGGCCACCATGATGAAAAAGTAAGGATATCAAGTTATCCCATCTCATTGTGACCATATGGTCCTTCTGATTGCTGTCTAGTTTTAGGATTGTGTGTGGCTTTTTCATCAAACACAGTGCTCCATGTTCATGCACTTGATCTACGTTGAATGTCTTGTCAGTGGAAGTCTGGACCACATGGAAGACTTCTGCTAGAATTAGCCAGAATACCACAAAAATTATACAGTGATTGCATGCCAGTAGATATGAACAATATAACATCACTCTCATCCTTCCCTTTGCCAAAACCCTATTAATTTTCCATGCTAGTGCAGCACAGTTGCCATAAATCCTGGTGGCCAATTGCCACATGATAAGAAGTCATTGTAAGTATTTGCCATCATGCTCTAAATCAGGAAGAACTTGAAATTAAACTAGGTTGGTACCTTTAGCCCCACCAGGGGCTAGAATACATTGCTGAAATTGAATTTAGCCCTCACTGTTTCAAACAGTTAACATAATATATCCAGAAGGAAATTAGACAAATGGCGACAACTTTCAGTTAAGACCTGGAAGCTGTTTGCCTATTTGTTTTAGAACTGGGTGATGCACTAATTTTGTTGATATGATTGGAAGATGCACTAGTTTGACTGTAAGACTTTTAGATAGCTCAGTGAATTAGGTAGAGGTTGGGAATTCAATTTCCCATTGTGCCTCCTTGATAGGAGCTGGAGATGATTTTCATGATCCCTTCCAGTGCAGCAGCAGTACTACTACTACTACTACTACTACTACTACTACTACTACTACTACTACTACTACTACTCTTAAAAAAGAAGCTTTTTCTACAATAATGTAAAAAAGACCTTGTGCTTGGAATCATCAACAAAAACAAAGCTTTATTATAGAACAATTATCTAGTTCTAGTATTACTGGCTATATAACTAAGAAAGAGAGGAGGACATACCATATGTGTGAAAGTAGAGAAGCCACAGAGGAAGCAATGGAGCAGGCAAGAGAGAACACAGAGGAAACCCTAGCTAAATGTCTCTACTTCTGTTACCCCTACAGGCACATAGGCTCTTGTGCAATGATGGTTGATTCCCCCCCCCCACACACACACACACACACATTGTACTTCTAATACCTCCATTACATACATAGATTAGAATAAATTCATGCTTCTTTTTGTGGCAACAGCTCTTTCACAGCCACTGAATTCCATTTTCGTTGTAAGAGACTATTGCAAGCGCGGCGCCAAAATGGCCGCCACGCCCTTTGCGGGCCCCCCTCACAGGACAGAGAATCCGGGTAGTTAGGGGCGTGGCCAGCTCCCTTATAAAAGGGATGGCCACGAGGCAGCCGAGCTGCCATTTTACCTCAGCGACGGAGCGGAGAAGTTTTTTCCCCTGTGTCTCCGTCGCTCGTTAGCTTACCGGGAAGCCTTTTGGTAGCGATTCTGCCTTGCCGGCTTCCCTTTTCTGCTTCGGAGGAAATGCCTTCGAAGAAGAAGGCAGCTTCGAGTTCAGCTCGCGCTGTTAGGAGGCGCAACCCAGGTCGGAGGACCGCGGTGCCGCCTCCTCAGCAGCCACCTTTGCCAGCCCCGGCCGGGGCCAGCGGAATGGGGTCTATTGCCCCTTGGCCCGGAGTGGGCGATCAGAGTACGGGCACGGAAGGGGTTCCGGCCCGCGGCCCACGAGCGGTGGACGCCGCTCCTGCTCCTGCCCACTCTGTCGGGCCTACTCCTCTTGGGCCGCAGCCTCTCCCCGGGCCCTCTAGCCTTGGGGGGTGGTGCGGCCCCCTGCCTTGGCAAGTTTCTCCACCAACCCTGCCGGGCTTCGGTGCTGGCCAATGGCCATATGTGGGTCCCGGGGTACAGGGACCTGTACCCATGCCGGGACCTGGCGGGCCGGCCGGCCCTTTGCCCATGGTCAACGTGGACACCTTGCTGGCCCGCATTGCGGCCCTGGAGGCGTCGTTGGCTCGGGCCAGTCAGGCGGGTGCCCCCTTCGGGGTTCCTTTTGAGGCGCTGGTGGCAGGAGGACAACAGCCGGCGGGGAGGGTCGAGCTGCTGCAGGCGTGTGGCGCGGTTTCGGCCACTGCCTCGCAGCTCCCCAGCCAGCAACCAGGTGCGGGTCAAGCCCCGGTGATGAGCTCTACGTCGGTCGTGAGCTCCGACGCCCCCAGTGGGCCGGAACCCCCGGTGGGGGCGGCCCGCGGGGGTGCAGCATGTGAGTATACAGTGCAAGCTAGTACACCCACACACATTCCCAATCAAGGGGGGGGCTTTCAATGGCCTTGGCCTCGCGCGGGTGGCGCGGGGGCCACGCTGTCGGCGACCCACCCGGCGACGACGACTGCCACCTTTGGCACTGGGGTGAGCATTGGTCCTTACACTGCAGGGAATGTTCTGGGGGTGGCTGGGTTAGCTCAGGCCCCTTTTACCAGGCCGGCTGTCCCCTTTTCAGCTTTGCCGACGGCAGGGTATTCCTTGCCATTGGGTGATCACCTGGCACAGGCTACCAGGGAAAAGATATGGCGAGGGGAGTACGTAGATATCTTCTCACTCCTGAACAGAGAGCCCACCAAGGAGGAAAGGGAGGGTCAGGATGAGAAGGACAAGGAGCAGGCACGCCGCCGTAAGCAGCCGCGTACCTGGGCCAACTGGCTCCCCACTTATTTAATATACATGGCGGTATATTTGAGGGCGCGGCCGGATTTAGCTATTCCCATGGTCCAATATTTGGACAACATATATAGGGCGATGGTCGATTTCCCGGGCCCCTCATGGCTAGCATATGATGAGGAATTCCGTATGAGGATTCCCCTCCACCCCGAGATGAGATGGGATGAGCCGTGCCAGAGGCTGTGGCTTTTGTATATGACACCCACACGCCCTGCCCCGGGGGATAGATACCATTGCGGACATGCGGTCCAGCGAGCGGCTCCAGCGCAGGCTACCCGCCAGGCGGCGGGGCAGGGGGTTCCAGCCCGCCTGCTGTGCTGGACTTTCTCGTCAAATGGTTCCTGCAATCGAAAGAACTGCAGGTATAAGCATGAGTGTCCCACATGTTCTGGCCCCCACGCAGCCTCTGCTTGTCCCAAGCCTGGGGGGGCGCGAGGCAGAGGGAGGGGTGGTCAGTGGGCTGGCAAGGCTGCCACGGATGGAGCTAGTTCTCCAAAAGGCCCCCTCCCCAATTAAGGTGGACATGCTGGAGCGCTGGCTCGCATCGTACCCAAAGGGGGAGGACGGGGTGTATCTCCTTCAAGGTTTTAAGCAGGGATTTCGTATCCCTTTTATGGGTGATAGGTCCCCTCAGGATGCTCCCAACCTTTTATCCCTCAGAGGAAGGGAGGAGGTGGCTGCGGCCAGCATTAAAAAGGAGTTAGACGCGGGCAGGGTCGCTGGACCTTTCCCCGCACCCCCGTTTCCCAATCTTAAGGTCTCGCCATTGGGTTTGGTCCCCAAAAAGTCCCTAGGTGAGTTTCGCCTTATTCATCATTTGTCCTACCCAGCCGGCCGATCGGTTAATGATGCTATCCCTGATGACCTTTGTTCAGTCAGGTATACATCGTTTGACCATGCGCTGCGCATGGTGCGCTCATGTGGCCCGGGTGCCCTGCTGGCCAAGTGTGACATTAAGTCAGCTTTTCGCCTCTTGCCAGTGCACCCGGGCGACTTTGAGTTGCTGGGTTTTAAATTTAAGGGGGAATATTATTTTGATAAGGCCATGCCTTTTGGCTGCTCCATATCATGCTCGGCTTTCGAGCGTTTTAGCACCTTCCTGGAGTGGGCTTTCGTCCGCAGGTCAGGGTCCCGGTCTGTAGCCCATTACCTGGATGACTTTTTGTTCGGGGGTGAACGGGGCTCGGACACGTGCGCACGTCTCCTCAACACATTTCAGACGCTAATGGAGGAACTTGGTGTCCCTTTAGCGCCCGAAAAGACCGAGGGCCCATCGACCAAGCTAGTATTCCTGGGGGTTGAGATTGACACAGTAGTGCAGGCTTCTAGGTTGCCGGGTGATAAGGTGTCCAGGATAGTGGCCCTTATCTCGGAATTGCTGGCCAAGCGTAAGGCATCCCTGAGGGAACTGCAGGTGCTACATGGGCACCTTAATTTTGCTTGCAGGGTGGTCGCACCGGGCAGGGCTTTCGCCCGGCGCTTATGTGACGCCATGGCAGGGTTATCCAGGCCCCACCACAGAGTCAGGCTCACCCGGGGTATCAAGGCGGACATGTTCGTCTGGTTGCAATTCCTGAGGGAGTTTAATGGGGTCTCATTTTGGAGGTCTGACCTCCTGGCATCCCCCAATTTCCAGATCCAGTCTGATGCCTCAGGATCCCTGGGTTACGGGATGTACTTCAATGGGAAGTGGGCCTATGGTGGGTGGCCACCGGCATGGGCAGGCACAGGTCGCCTGCGGGATCTCACATACCTGGAATTTTTTCCCATTCTGGGGGCTTTGATGCTATGGGGCGAACAGTGGGCTAATTCGGTGGTGCATTTCTGGTGTGACAATGCGGCTGTTGTACACATTGTCTATGCACAGACTTCCAAATCGCCCAGGGTCATGGATCTAGTGCGCCATTTTGTGCTGCGCTGCCTGCGCCTCAACGTCTTGTTCAGGGCCAGGCATGTCCCAGGGATTAATAATGATATTGCTGACGCTTTGTCCCGCCTGCAGATCTCCCGGTTCCGCGCCTTGGCCCCGGATGCGGAGGAATTTCCCTCGCCACTCCCGGACGAGATGTGGACTATTGGCAAGGAGAGGTGAACCGGGCGATTGGCCTGTCACTAGCGCCACGCACGCGTAAGGCGTATCAACAAGCATTCAATTCGTACAGGGCATTTGCTACTCAATTTCTCTTGCCAGAGACCTGGCCTATCCCGGTGGACCATGTTCTGCGGTTCATGGTTCACCTGCATGCACAGGGCCTCGCACCTCGCACCATAGCATCCAAGCTCTCGGCGTTGGCTTTTATGGCCAAAGTGGGGGGTCATGTGGATACCACCTCTGACTTCCGTGTGAGACATGTTTTGGAGGGGTGGGTGCGCGAGCGTGGGCGTTGCCCGGACGACCGGCACCCTATTTCCCCAGGGGTTCTTACCCAGCTGGCCCGGGGCTGGCCAGGCCTCTGTTTTGATCATTATGAGGCAGCCCTTTTTCATGCAGCCACAACGGTGGCATTTTTTGGAGCGCTCCGCGTCAGCGAACTCGTGATGCTGTCTAAGGCGGATGCAAGTGGTAGGGCACTGGAACTCGAAGATGTCTATGTTGCCAAAGACTGGGCCCAGTTGAGGATACGCTCCTCTAAAACAGATCAGCATGGCGTAGGCAGTGGTGTAAGACTGCTACGTTGTTCTTTGGCAGACATCTGTCCGGTTGGTGCCCTACAGGAATACCTGGCACTGCGTGGCATGCACCACGGCCCGTTTTTCTGTCACCAAGATGGGTCTCCCCTTACTAAATTTCAGTTTTGGAAGGTGACAGCCAGAGCCCTCACCAGGGTGGGCCTACCAGGTGCCCGTTATGGCACACATTCGTTCCGTATTGGTGCAGCCTCTACAGCAGCTGCTTTTGGGTACTCTGGGGCTGACATACGTAGCATGGGGAGGTGGGGCTCGCAATGTTTTCAGTTTTATGTGCGCCCACTCCCGCCATGAGTACCAATCCAGTCACCTTACCGCCTTTTTCTCAATTTTCTTACAGACCCTGGGTGTCGTATTACACCGGTGACAGTATGGCTGGTGGGCCACAGCTATGTGCACAGGGCAGCGCGTTACGCTGCGGCGACAGAGTGGGGACCCCGACTGGGACTGGGTGACCACGCCAGTCTCGCATGGCATGGTAAGCCTGGGATGTTATGGCGGGAGCTGCGGCCTTTCCTTTTTTCTGGCCTGGGTGCTGACCCGCCTGACATTCTAATCATCCACCTGGGGGGCAATGATTTGGGCCAGGTCACCGGCTTATCGCTCAAGCATGCGATTTGCGAGGAACTCGCCTACTTGCATTATGTCTGGCCTGCCACAACCCTGGTTTGGTCGGACATTGTTCCGCGCCATTCTTACAGAGGGGGCGTTAACCTCCTGGCCCTTGACCGCGCTAGGCGCGCGGTCAATAAGGCAGTGGCGCGGTTTCTTGCCACCAGGGCTTGGGACGGGTTAGTCATCACCCCGATATTAGTCTACAAAATTATGACTTGTACGCAGGGGATGGGGCCCATCTGTCGCGAGGAGGTATGGACCTCCTGTTGGGTGATTGGCGAGCAGGCCTGTTGACCGAGCTGACGGTCTGGGGGGGGGGCGTCAGGTCTTCTTTGAAGCCCCTCCGTGTGGCGGGTAGCACTGGTAAGGTAAACAGTATGACCCACAAGTATCCGGCAGGTTCGCAATTGACTGGACAACACTAGACAGGAATAAATTAGTTAAACGTTGTCCGGTCAACGACGAACCAGGCGATGGGGTGATGACGATTGCTAACCAGCATGCATCACCCCTGTGATTTCACGGATACGCGTCAGAGGGTGGGGTCATAAGTTAGTTATTGACTACGGTCAACAATTTGTTTGTTGTCAACAAACAAATTGATACAAATTGATACATTGTAACCAATTGCCGTTGGCAATTTTGGGGTGGTACCTTACCAGTGTTACTTCGGCCTGCTTGCCTTAGGAATTATGATTGGTCGTTTTACCAATACAAATTTATAATTCGGACTAGGGCATTGAATCAATAAATGTGGCCCTATGCTGTTATCCACTTTCAATGTTGTCTGTGTCCGTTATTGGGGGGGGGTGCGCCTGCAATGCAAGCGCGGCGCCAAAATGGCCGCCGCGCCCTTTGCGGGCCCCCCCCACAGGACAGAGAATCCGGGTAGTTAGGGGCGTGGCCAGCTCCCTTATAAAAGGGATGGCCACGAGGCAGCCGAGCTGCCATTTTACCTCAGCGACGGAGCGGAGAAGTTTTTTCCCCTCCACCCCCTCCCTAGTTAACAGTGTGATATTATGGTCGCTTCGGGGCCGGGTGGGAATTTTTGGTTGGGACCCATATTGGCTCCGGGTCCTGGCTTTTTTGCCCATCCCACACTGTTGCTATGGTTTGATATAGGGGCTTTTCTGTGTTCCTACTGTTGACTTTGGTCACATTGGCGGGTAGCACTGGTAAGGTAAACAGTATGACCCACAAGTATCCGGCAGGTTCGCAATTGACTGGACAACACTAGACAGGAATAAATTAGTTAAACGTTGTCCGGTCAACGACGAACCAGGCGATGGGGTGATGACGATTGCTAACCAGCATGCATCACCCCTGTGATTTCACGGATACGCGTCAGAGGGTGGGGTCATAAGTTAGTTATTGACTACGGTCAACAATTTGTTTGTTGTCAACAAACAAATTGATACAAATTGATACATTGTAACCAATTGCCGTTGGCAATTTTGGGGTGGTACCTTACCAGTGTTACTTCGGCCTGCTTGCCTTAGGAATTATGATTGGCCGTTTTACCAATACAAATTTATAATTCGGACTAGGGCATTGAATCAATAAATGTGGCCCTATGCTGTTATCCACTTTCAATGTTGTCTGTGTCCGTTATTGGGGGGGTGCGCCTGCAATGAGTAACACATATAGTAAACAAACTAGTTTATCCATACACAATGGGCGCACAGATTACTCTTCTGCCTCTTACCTTTTGACTTTAATTATAAACCTGTGCAGTTGGAGATAAAGGAAATTGTGTATTATTTGTAGGCTTGGATGTCTATGCATCACCAAAGGCCATGCTCACCACTAACCACAAGAAATCATGATAATGTATTTCAAGTTTACATCCACCATCAGATGCCCCAGCAGAATTTTATTATACTCCAATGATGTAATTTACCTGAGCAAAATTGTCATTTTTATTCCTTAATAGTAAGCTGCCATGGAGCTAAAGACAACTCTCCGTGGGGTGACCTTGGAGTTCACACATCATTACCGAGGTCCTGTTTCAATTGTACAAGAGCTCAGGGACTACATAATAAAATCATGATTGCTAGCATGAGTGAACCATGTAGACACAAGGAAGATGCCAGGTGTCTCATTTACTATTTCAGTTGTATTGCTCTTCTACCGTATAGCCTAGACATTGACAGTGAAACTAATTTAAACTTGTTTCAATAGAAAAAAATCCTACTCCAAGATCTTTCTCAGAGTGGAAATTGCCATTTCATATAAATTTTGTGACAGAAGAATAGAGGGCAGGAGGCAAGGTCTGAAGATGGAGTTGGCTATACTCATGAGTCCTATTCAAATGTTATTGAAGGTGGTGTAAGTACCCATGCGTGGAGTAGAAGTGTGCTAAAACAGCACCATTAGTTGCTGGTTCTATTGCCCTGTAAATTTGTGTAGGGGACAGTCTGAAGCAGAAAGCATAACATTTCCTCTCTAGGTTAATAACCTTCATGTGCAAAGTGTGATAGAAACAATGATGCAAGAAGGCTAGGCTAGTGTTTCCTCCTCAAACATTTATTTACCCTACAGTTCATCATGCCTAAATAGGACTGTGGAGGCATCTCTGTATGATGGGAATTCTATATAAAAGAAATGAGAAGTAGGTATGATGGGAAGCAGAAGTAAATGTTATGGGTTCCACACTGATTTTGTCATCATGTCAGATGATAAAATTATTTTACAACAAATGGAAGGGTTACTGGATGTTTCAGAAGATGCATGACAACTGGGAGAAAGGACAAAAGACAGTCTATCTTACTGGAGAAGATGCAGGGCTGAGATCCTATTAGAAAGTAATCAGTACTCCATAGTGAAGCTTGCATCCCTTGGAATGGGTCCAGATTTGCCTAGTCTACATCAGAAGACACATTGCTTCAGGCCTTTCCGGGAATCTTTTGTTCTACCGGAATCAATTGACAAAACCTTGAGGCTGTGGTTCTAATTATGCTCAGTTTTTGCCAAAATTTACAGAAGATCATGGTTTGGATAAAGTAATAATGTGCACTTATTTTTTCTCCTGTGTCCAGAAGAGGAGTAAGAAAGCAAGATTTTGAGTAGTTTATTTGTCAAATGCTAGTTCCAGAGTTCTCAACCTTTTTAAGCTGGAGGCCGGGTCAAGCTCTGGAGGCCGGGTCAAGCTCCCTCAGACAGCTTTGGGGGCCAAACGGCCATTTTGCCCTTCCTCCACCACATGGCACTTCCTGGTATGGTGGAGGCAGTGGTGGTGGTGGGGGAACATGTAATTGTGCCGCGGGCTGCAATTGAGAATCCCTGTGCTAGAACATGGAGAGGCAGGCCAAAGTGGCCTAAAGTGTATCATACGAATTAGTGATACCTGCTAGGAATTATCTGGGAGGGTGTGGTATGGTTTGGTTAATTTTTTAAAATCACTTTTATTGTGAAGATAAACATAACTTCTTTGTGTCACGACCCTTAATAATAGGAGGAACAAAATACTCAGTTACTGAGGAGCAATCTACTCCTACAAAACCTTAGGGAGGCCTGCAACAAGGCTTCTGTTTTCTTTAACTGCATGGCCCATATGAGTTTACTGCCTGAAATGATATCAAATACCGAAATTGACCAGACTGATGTCAAGACAGCTTCCTCAGCATGCAATTCAGTCAGAGCTGTGACAGGGCAGAGTGAGATGGCTATCACAAGCAACAACAGTGGGTACTGTGTTGGCAGTGCTTTACCTTCTTCCTGAGCCAGAGCACTTGTGTTGATGATGCTTGCTTCTTAATGTTGTTGTTTGCCTGTCCATCTCTTTGAGGTGGAACTTTCATCCCATCTAATGTAATGGGCTCCACATTGATTACGTCAGTATTTTCCCACCATATGGATGACATTCCCCCTATCTTGCTTAGGACACAGACTTTCTCTATGCCTTCCTGTGCTTCTCACAACAACAACAAAAAGGAATATTTTTCCTGTTTCAGTGCTATAGTGGTTTTCATTGAAATATATGTCTGTGGTGAGAACCACCCAATGAAAAGACATCACTTAGCACTGAAAATAACCCTCTACCAAGTAAACTACAACAAGAATTTATTTATTTTTTCAAACAAAAAAAATAAGAACGAGAGAGACAGACTCCTTAAACAACAATATCTTTTTCACATCTTTCTTGGTGGCCTTGCTTGGACCTGAATCCCACTTAACTTTACACTCCTTCCTTTCTCACCCTGTGAAGACCATGGCAATCAATGGGGAAATCATCCCTAACCTTGACCCAATTGGAGGCACCATTGGTGGAAGCATCCTAAAGAATGCCTGAGGCAGCAGCAGGTGGGACTTGAGGGTCCCAGACACTGGTTATCAGTCAACTGTACAAACACTCCCTGAGGGAAGTTGCTTGAGCCTATACAGAAAACTTGGCCTCACTCATGGATTGTGGGCAACCTGAATCCAGGGGCTAAAACTTGAATTTTCGGCGAAGACTGGACTCATGATCCCAACCCAGCCCCCAACAACCTTAGCATCCAAACTTCTCTTTTGCCCCCTTCTTCTATATTAATACAACCCAGTTATAGCAGCTCTGAGAGTCTTTATGGGAGCCTTGACTGAAGTGGGTCTCCCCACCACACCACACTCCTTCATTTGGACAGAGAAGGCAGCACTCACACCTTCATAAATTAATATTTTGCCATTTACTGTGTAGAAATAAATGAGCATTTACAGATGGCTTCTAAATGGTCAGAAGTGGATTTAGAGTTGCACAGCAGTTTGCACATTCTAATTTCCATTTCTAGAGACAAATATAAGAAATACTAATATTTAATTTAAGATAAATGCAAAAATCTGTCAGTGGGGAAACCTGCAACCAGTTGACTGGTGAACCTGCTGGGTCAGTTTTCTAGGTGCTGACTGTGGATGGACAACTTCAAGGTTCCTACTATCCCGTCTAAAGGTTAAACCAGAATTGAACTGGGAAATCCTCCAAATTTAGTACACCATGAATTAGAGAAAGGTCCTCATGGAAAACAGGCCATATGGCTATCTTATCAATGTGGAAGCCCCCAAGAAAGCATCTATTTAAAAGGGAAATGTTTTATTGATTTATGCAGCAGTGTAACCTGATAGTTTCTTCAGGTGACTGTGGGCTTCTTCTGACTATAGAGTTCTTTTACTGATGTATCAGTTAAGCTGTGTAACCCCATCCCAACAGGCATAAGAATACCGATATCCACTAGATCAGGGCCCATTGGGATCTATCCCCAATTCCCCATATTTCCACAGCAGTTGTTCTCTCTCCTTTCCACCAATCTTCCACCTCCTACTTCCCTCAAATTGGCAGGCCATGAAATTCATACTGTAGTTATATTCTCCCATATACTCTCTGGCTAGAATATGTATTCCTGCATATTCTCCAGTTGGAACAACCGCCCTCTTTAATCACACACCCTGCACCCTCAGCCCATCCTCATTCTGATTGTAGAACATGGCCTGGATGTCCATTATTTTCCTCCCTTTGCCAATGGCTATATAGGCACTCTCCACAGTCCACTGAATCATGCAAAACGACCCAGGTGCTGGGCAGTGCTTTCTGCATCTTCATGTCAATTCCTTCAACAGTTTATAGCTTGCCCAGCTTGGCCTGGAACAAAGAGATCTGACCTGGCAAATGGTTGAAAGTGGAAGTTACTAAATAACTGTGCTGTCTCCACCCCCCAAGGCAGTAAATTGTGCTGAACTAGAGGTTTTGCAGTGGGCCAGACACAACACTGCAAGCCCCCAAATGATTTCTGATGTGACTTGAACTAATGAAAATACTTTATCTTGAGAAATGCTAGCTTTTCATGGCTGGCCACCAAAGGCTTTCCCAAACGTAATTTTTCTTGCTTGTCCTACTTGCCCTGGTCTTGATTCAATAGTGAATGGACTTGTAGATATACACTATATATTACTTAGAAGACAGAGCCAGAAGCTATGCCATTATGCTCCTCACCCATCCAAGTTGTTGAGTACAATGGTGTTGTTGTTTTTTTAATTAAAAAAAACCTGGAATACATGCATTTTGCACAAGGAAGAGAGGTTTAATACTTCCTTAATTTAGAAATCCGTGGTCCTAGTTGCAAGGTTTAGAGGGAAACAAATCCTAATTTTGTAAAGGGAGATTATGTTCCCATGCCCTGTTGTAGCTACATGTAATAGTATGAGGTGGAATATTTCCACTCCTTGTGCAGGGCCATCTGAGTATAAATCACATTGCACAACTGGGGTAGGGAAAGTAAAGGGAAAGAAAAAAAAAGACAATATAGGTGGTAAGTGTATCTTTAATTTAATGGTTACTGTGATTCCAGGAAGCAGCAGAAACTGTATTTTTTGAGAACTCTAAGGAAAAACCATCTTCCGCAAAAGCTGCTGCTTGCCTTCTATCGCTGCGCTATTGAGAGCGTGCTCACTTATGGCTTATGTGTGTGGTATGGGAGTAGTACTCATCGGGATATGATAATGTTGCACAGAATTATTAAAACAGCAGAGAGTATCATCGACTGTCCACTCTCCACTTTAGAACAAATTTACACCATCAGGTGCCACAGAAAAGCATTAGATATAGTAGGAGACCCATCACATCCTGGCCACTGCTTCTTTGAACTTCTGCCATCGGGACGGAGATATAGAACAATGAAGGTAATGCAAGCGCGGCGCCAAAATGGCCGCCGCGCTCTTTGCGGGCCCCCCCCCCGGACGAAGGCATCTGGGTAGTTAGGGGGCGTGGCCAGCTCCCTTATAAAAGGGGTGGCCACGAGGCAGCTGCGCTGCCATTTTACGAAGCGACGGAGCGGAGAAGTTTTTCCCTCTTACCTCCGTCGCTTTTACCTTTACCGGGAGAATGGGGGCCCACGCACGGGTCCAGTAGGGGCTGCGGCCCTCGGCCCGCAAGCGGTGACACCGCTCCTGGTGTTGCCCATTCTGCTGGGCCTTCCTCTATAGGGGCGCAGCTCGCTCCGGGGCCTTCCAGCCTTGGGGGGTGGTCTGGTCCCCTTCCCTGGCGGGTTGCTACATCGGCCCTACCGGGCCCGGGTGTGGGGTTGTGGCCCTATTCGGGCCCCGGGGTGCAGGGACCTGTACCCATGCCTGTAGTAGGCTGGCCGGCTGGCCCTTTGCCCCATGTCAGCGTGGAAGCCTTATTGGCCCGCGTTGTGACCCTCGAGGCATCCCTGGCCTGGGCTAGCCACTCTGGGGCTCCCTTTGGGGTTCGTTTCGATGCGTCGTCTGCTGGGCAGCGGCAGGCGACGGGACGGGTCAAGCTGCTTGAGGCGCGTGGCACGACCTCGGCCACTGCCTCGCAGCTCCCCAATCAACAGACCGGTGCGGGTCAGGCCCCATCGACGAGCTCCACGGCGGTCGTGAGCTCCGACGCCCCCAGTGGGCCGGAACCCCCGGTGGGGGCGGCCTATGGGGGTGCAGCATGTGAGTATGCGGTCCAAACTAGTACACCTACACACGTGGCCATGTTGGGGGGGGGGTGTTTCAATGGCCTTGGCCTCGCGCGGGTGGGGCGGCGGCTCAGCCGCTGATGCCCCACCCGGCGACGACAACTACCACCCAGGGCCCCGTGGTGGGGGGTGTTTCCTACCCTGTGGGGAATGTTTTGGGGGTGGCTGGGTTAGTACAGGCCCCTTTTCAGATGCCAGCAGCTCCTGCTGTGCCTGTGTCGGCCTTGCCGACGGCGGGGTATTCCTTACCACTGGGTGACCATTTGGCACAGACCACCAAAGAGAAGATCTGGAGGGGGGAGTACGTGGATATCTTCTCACTCCTCAACAGAGAGCCCACCAAGGAGGAAAGGGAGGGGCAGGATGAGAAGGATAAGGAGCAGGCACGTCGTCGCAAGCCACCACGTACGTGGGCCAACTGGTTGCCGGCCTACCTCATATACATGGCGGTGTACCTTAGGGCCCGGCCGGATTTGGCAATTCCGATGGTCCAGTATTTGGACAACATCTATAGGGCGATGGTTGACTTTCCGGGCCCATCGTGGTTGGCTTATGACGAGGAATTCCGTATGCGGATTCCCCTGCACCCCGAGATGAGGTGGGATGAGCCATGCCAGAGGCTGTGGCTTTTGTACATGACGCCCACGCGCCCCGCACCTGGCGAGAGATACCATTGTGGACATGCGGTCCAGCGAGCAGCCCCAGCACAGGTTCCCCGCCAGGTGGCGGGGCAGGGGGTTCCAGCCCGCCTGCTGTGCTGGACTTTCTCATCCAATGGTTCCTGCAATAGGAAGAATTGCAAATACAGACATGAGTGTCCCGCCTGTGCTGGCCCCCATGCGGCCTCTGCCTGTCCCAGGCCTGGAGGGACGCGGGGCAGAGGGAGGGGCGGACAGGGGGCTGGCAAGACTGCCGCAGATGGAGTTAGTTCACCGAAAGGCTCCCTCCCCAATTAATGTGGACATGTTGGAGCGTTGGCTCACATTGTACCCGAAGGGAGAGGATGCGGATTATCTCCTTCAGGGTTTTAGGCAGGGGTTCCGTATCCCTTTCATGGGTGATAGGTCCCCTCAGGATGCCCCCAATCTTTTATCCCTTAGGGGGAGGGAGGAGGTGGCTGCTGCCAGCATTAATAAGGATGTCGTTGCGGATAGGGTTGCTGGCCCTTTCCCTTCACCCCCGTTTCCCAATCTTAAAGTATCGCCCTTGGGCTTAGTGCCTAAAAAGTCACCGGGCGAGTTTCGCCTCATTCATCACTTGTCCTACCCAGCCGGCCGATCGGTCAATGATGCTATCCCTGATGACCTATGCTCAGTCAGGTATACATCTTTTGACCATGCGCTGCGCATGGTGCGCTCATGTGGCCCGGGTGCGCTGCTGGCTAAGTGCGACATTAAGTCGGCTTTTCGCCTCTTGCCGGTGCACCCGGGCGACTTTGAGTTGCTGGGTTTCAAGTTTCGGGGTCAATATTACTTTGATAAGGCCATGCCTTTTGGCTGTTCCATATCATGCTCGGCCTTCGAGCGCTTCAGTAGCTTCCTAGAGTGGGCTTTCGTCCGCAGGTCAGGGTCCCGGTCTGTAGCCCATTACCTGGATGACTTTTTATTCGGGGGTGAACGGGGCTGGGACACGTGTACACGTCTCCTCAACACATTTCAGATGCTAATGGAGGAACTCGGTGTCCCTTTAGCGCCCGAAAAGACCGTGGGCCCATCTAACCAGCTAGTCTTCCTGGGGGTGGAGATTGACACGGTAGCGCAGGCATCTAGGTTACCGCGGGATAAGGTGTCCAGAATAGTGGCCCTTATCTCGGACTTGCTGGCCAAGCGCAAGGCATCACTGAGGGAACTGCAGGTGCTACATGGTCACCTCAATTTCGCTTGCAGGGTGGTCGCACCGGGCAGGGCATTCGCTCGGCGCTTGTGCGACGCCATGGCAGGATTATCCAGGCCCCACCATAGGGTTCGGTTTACCCGGGGTATCAGGGCAGACATGCTGGTCTGGCTACAGTTCCTGAGGGAGTTCAATGGGGTCTCATTTTGGAGGTCTGACCTCCTGGCTTCCCCTCATTTTCAGATTCAGTACGATGCCTCGGGATCCCTGGGTTATGGGATGTACTTCAATGGGAAGTGGGCCTATGGTGGGTGGCCACCAGCCTGGGCAGGCACGGGTCGCCTGCGTGATCTCACATATCTGGAATTTTTCCCTATCCTGGGTGCTTTGATGCTATGGGGCGAGGAGTGGGCCAACTCGGTTGTGCATTTCTGGTGTGACAATGCGGCTGTTGTCCACATTGTCAATGCACAGACTTCTAAATCGCCCAGGGTTATGGACCTAGTGCGCCAGTTTGTGTTGCGCAGCCTGTGCCTCAACGTTCTTTTCAGGGCCAGGCATGTCCCAGGAGTTAATAATGATATCGCTGACGCTTTGTCCCGCCTGCAGATCTCCCGGTTCCGTGCCTTGGCCCCGGATGCGGAGGAATTTCCCTCGCCACTCCCGGACGAGATATGGACCATTGGCAAGGAGAGGTGAACCGGGCGATTGGCCTGTCACTAGCACCACGCACGCGTAAGGCGTATCAACACGCATTCAATTCTTTCGGAGATTTCTGTACCCAATTCTGGCTGCCAGAAACCTGGCCGATCCCAGTGACCCATGTACTTCGGTTCATGGTTTACCTGCATGCCCAGGGCCTTGCACCTCACACCATAGCATCTAGGCTGTCAGCATTGGCTTTTATGGCCAAGGTGGGCGGTCATGTGGATAGTACCGCTGACTTCCGTGTGAGACATGTTTTGGAGGGGTGGGTGCGGGAGCCTGGGCGTTGCCCGGACGACCGCCACCCGATTTCCCCAGCGGTTCTTACCCAATTGGCCCAGGGCTGGCATGGCCTCTGTTTTGATAAGTACGAGGCAGCCCTATTTCACGCGGCTACAACGGTGGCCTTTTTTGGAGCGCTCCGCATCAGCGAGCTTGTGATGCTGTCTAAGGCGGATGCAAGTCGTAGGGCACTGGAACTCGAAGATGTCTATGTTGCCAAAGACTGGGCTCAGTTGAGGATACGCTCCTCTAAGACAGATCAGCATGGCGTAGGCAGTGGTGTAAGACTGCTACGGTGTTCTTTGGCAGATATCTGTCCGGTTGGTGCCCTACAGGAGTTTATTGCACTGCGTGGCACGCACCATGGCCCGTTTTTCTGTCACCAAGATGGGTCTCCCCTTACTAAATTTCAATTTTGGAAGGTGACCGGCAAAGCGCTGGCCAGTGTTGGCCTCCCAGGGGCCCGTTACGGCACCCATTCCTTCAGGATAGGGGCGGCTTCCACGGCAGCTGCTTTTGGGTACTCCGGGGCTGACATACGCAGCATGGGAAGGTGGGGTTCGCAATGTTTTCAGTTTTATGTGTGCCCACTTCCGCCGTGAGTACCAGTTTAGTCACCTTACCTTCTTTTCCTCGTTTTTCCTTACAGACCCTGGGTGTCGTATTACACCGGTCACAGTATGGCTGGTGGGCCATAGCTACGTGCACAGGGCAGCGCGTTACGCTGCGGCGACAGAGTGGGGACCCCGACTGGGACTGGGTGCATACGCAAGTCTCACATGGCATGGTAAGCCTGGGATGTTATGGCGGGAGCTGCTGCCTTTCCTTTTTTCAGGCCAGAATGCTGACCCGCCTGACATTCTCATCATACACCTAGGGGGCAATGATTTGGGCCAGGTCACCGGCTTATCGCTGAAGCAGGCGATTTGCGAGGACCTCGCCTACCTGCATTACGTCTGGCCCGCCACAACCCTTGTTTGGTCGGACATGGTTCCGCGCCATGCGTACAGAGGGGGTTTCGACCTCCTGGCCCTTGACCGCGCTAGACGCATGGTGAATAGGGCAGTGGCGCGGTTCCTTGTCGACAGGGCTTGGGGGAGGGTCAGTTGTCACCCCGCTATTAGTCTACAAAATTATGACCTGTATGCAGGGGATGGGGCCCATCTGTCGCGAGGAGGTATGGACCTCCTGTTGGGTGATTGGCGAGCAGGCCTGTTGACCGAGCTGACGGTCTGGGGGGGGGCGTCAGGCCTTCTTCGATGCCCCTCCGTGTGGCGGGTAGCACTGGTAAGGTAAACATTTATGACCCACAGGTATCCGGCAGGTTCGCAATTGACTGGACAACACTAGACAGGCATAAGTTGGTTAAACGTTGTCCGGTCAACGACGAACTAGGCGACGGGGTGATGGCTATAGCTAGACAGCATGCATCACCCCGTGATTTCACGGATACGCGTCAGAGGGTGGGGTCATTAGTTAGATATTGACTACGGTCAACAATTTGTTTGTTGTCAACAAACAAATTGATACAAATAGATACATTGTAACCAATTGCCGTTGGCAATTTTGGGTGGTACCTTACCAGTGTTACTTCGGCCTGCTTGCCTTAAGAATTATGATTGGTCGTTTTACCAATAGAAATTTATAATTCGGACTAGGGCATGAATCAATAAATGTGGCCCAATGCCGTTATCCACTTTCATTAGTGTCTGAGTCCTTTATTGGGGGGTGCGCTTGCAATGCAAGCGCGGCGCCAAAATGGCCGCCGCGCTCTTTGCGGGCCCCCCCCCCAGATGAAGGCATCCGGGTAGTTAGGGGGCGTGGCCAGCTCCCTTATAAAAGGGGTGGCCACGAGGCAGCTGCGCTGCCATTTTACGAAGCGACGGAGTGGAGAAGTTTTTCCCCTCCACCCCCTCCCTAGTTAACAGTGTGATATTTTGGTCGCTTCAGGGCCGGGTGGGAATTTTTGGCTGGGACCCACATTGGCTCTCGGGTCCTGGCTTTTTTGCCCATCCCACACTGTTGCTATGGTTTGATATAGGGGTTTCTGTTGCTGCTGACTTTGGTCACATGGGCGGGTAGCACTGGTAAGGTAAACATTTATGACCTACAGGTATCCGGCAGGTTCGCAATTGACTAGACAACACTAGACAGGCATAAGTTGGTTAAACGTTGTCCGGTCAACGACGAACTAGGCGACGGGGTGATGGCTATAGCTAGACAGCATGCATCACCCCGTGATTTCACGGATACGCGTCAGAGGGTGGGGTCATTAGTTAGATATTGACTACGGTCAACAATTTGTTTGTTGTCAACAAACAAATTGATACAAATAGATACATTGTAACCAATTGCCGTTGGCAATTTTGGGTGGTACCTTACCAGTGTTACTTCGGCCTGCTTGCCTTAAGAATTATGATTGGTCGTTTTACCAATAGAAATTTATAATTCGGACTAGGGCATGAATCAATAAATGTGGCCCAATGCCGTTATCCACTTTCATTAGTGTCTGAGTCCTTTATTGGGGGGTGCGCCTGCAAAAACGAGCCGTCTCAAGAACAGTTTCTTCTCCAGAGCAATTTTGGCCTTAAATGGAAACGCTGGACTCTGAAGTCATCTTATCTTATTTTAAAATTTAATTTTTTAGATTTCTAATTTTTAGGATTTTAGAATTTTGAAATTTTAATTTTTTTGAAATTTTAAAGTTTTTAAAGTTTTAAATTGTACTGTATGGTACTATCTTAATTGATGTTTCTGTAGCTGTTTTAAATTAAGGGGTATGCCTTATTTGAGTTGATATATAGCAACCGAGAAATTTCATTGTTCCTGCAAGGGGACAATGACAATAAAGATTTATCTATCTATCTATCTATCAAGTAGCAGCATAACATCTAGTGAATAGGTAAAGGTCACCCTTGCTTGAAAGCCAGTTATGTCTGACTCTAGGATTCATTTCCATGGACATTTGGTGGGCAAGACTAGACACTGAAGTGCATGGAGCACTGTTTGCCTTCCCACCGAAGTGGTACCTATTTATTTACTTGCAATTTCTTGCTTTCGAATTGCTAGGTTAGCTGGGACAGAGATGGGCACTCACTCCGTCATTTAGTACTTGGGTCCCAAACTGCTGACCTGCCAACCTTCCAGTCCTCAAGTTCAGCATCTTAACCACTAAGCCACCAAACTCCCCAATATATAGTGAATACATGTAGCCTATTCATTCAAAATGTGTTCAAGATTCAAGGTCTTGGACTCTTGCAGATGGAATAGGTAAAGGTAAAGGTCACCCCTTGCTTGAAAGCCAGTTGTATCTGACTCTAGGGTTCAGTGTTCATCTCTGTTTCATAGCCGAAGAGCCAGTGCTGTCTACTTCTGCAGACGTTTCTGTGATCATATGGCAGGCATGACTAGATACCGGAGCACACGGAATGCTGTTTACCTTCCCATTGAAGTGGTCCCCATTTATCTAGTTGCAATTTCTTGCTTTTGAACTGCTGGGTTGGCAGGAACTGGGACAAAGACGGGAGCTCATACCGTCCTGCAATATTCAGGTATCGAACTGCTGACTTTTTGTTTTCCAGTCAGCATCTTAGCCACTTAAGCCACTGTAGTCCCTGCAGATGGAATAGTCGCACCTTTTTCTGCTTCCTTTTGTGTGGTTTGGTGAGGAAAGTTCATGAGATGAATCAACCATTTCACCTTGATAGTGAGTGGTCTGGCACTGGACTACTTCTTCCTTTTAGTGTTGTCCACCACTTCTCTTGATGAAATTCTAAGTCAAAATATGGCAAACAAAATCTTGAAAAGCCTAACTCTTGGGAAGAGCCTCATTAGTACACTTAATCCTCTGGTAAAAAGTAAGACAAATTTACCCAAGGGTTCTGACACCATGAAAAAGGTCCAAGAAGTCGATGGGGCCAGGGCAATAGAATAAAATCATATAGAAGATATGTCTGAACACTGGGGAAAATTCTGATATCAGAATTGGAACAAACAGGTAAAAATGCCCCGCCTGGAAAACTCCTAATTCCCTTACAGTAAAGTCCACTTCATTCAGGGTTCTCTTTGATCTTGGGCTACTCATACTTCACTGAGAAGTTGTGAGGATAAAATAGGAAAGAAATGATTAGATGGTGAAAGGGGAGAAATTTCCAATGTCCACTAATACTCAACTATCTGCCAGCACACGCTTGTGAGAGCAGAAGAGGGGATAGGACTGTGTTGAGCCTCTTGATGTTCTCCACAATGGGCTTGTACAAACAGATGGATTGGATCGGTGTTTCCAAAATTTTGGTTTCTGGACTTCAATTCCCAGAAGCCTAAGTCAATTCCCCAAAGCATTGATGAGCCAATACACTGACTTAGGCTTCTGAGAATTGAAGTCCCCTTGTGAGGTGTGGGACCCATGTTGGGAACCACTGGACTAGATCATGTCATGACCAGGAGGCAGTGGCGGATTAGGTAGCATCAGCCTTTTTCATGAGACAGATCCTTAGAGAAATAAATGTACATTCACTTGGAAATAAGCCATGGTGAGTCCATAAATATCTGACAGAGAATGAGAACACAATGGACCCTGAATGGTGAACATGACTTCAAAGCAAAACACAAATGTTCTCTGCTTTTTAGTCCCCTTTGTTTTGTTGTGTGAAAGCATTGAAGATGACAATAAGTAACATCCAGTAGAAACTATTGGAAACTTAAAAACAAAAACAAATACAAGATTAATAAAAAAATTGTGTTTGCTGTGGCATGCTTGACTCAAATCCAGTTACGCCTAGCCAGAAAACCAGGAAGCTTTTAACCAAAAGTTTAAAAGGTAAATTTTGGTCTCAGGTGATCAGCTTTTCAAACAGGTATTGAGTTGCTCCTCTTGGTGGTGTTTTCTTCCCAGTTAGCATTTGCTGGCACATGGTCCGTCACTCCTGGAATGTCTAATCAAACCTAACTGTGTTCATTAAAATTAATGTTATTGTAATTGTAGAAACCTCATCCCCATTCTGTAGACCTTTCCTCTTTAATGCTTCTGCATGAATAAAACATTAGGAAATTGTGGGACTGATCACACAGGAAGCAGCAGGGGCTCTGCTATGGAATTAAATGACAAGGAAAGATAGATATAAACAGCATAAAATACAACATTTTTAATGACTGTGTGCCATCATGTCAACTCTGTCTTAAGGTGACCCCTTTCAGAATTTATGCAGCTTGCTCATGGCCATACAAGGCTGGCTCTTCCAGGATGTATGGAGGTGGGAATTGAACTTCCAACTCACTGAGCTACCCCACCATCACAGGCTTCCTCAGCCTTGGTCCAACAGCTGTTCTTGGCCTTCAATTCCCAGGGGCCCAAGCCAGCACTCATGCTAATCAGGGCTTCTGGGAATTGAATTTCAAGGACTGCTGGAGGGCCATGGTTAAGGAAGCCTGATCTACAATATGTGTCCAGTATTGGAATCTTTTTTGTTGTTGTTAATAAAGAAGTTCAAGAGTATTCTGTAGAATTCCATGTCACACAGTTATATGCCAGATGATTACCTGAGGTGATTTACAATATCTGACCCAGCTGACCATACAAAATGACCCAGTTCCCCAAAAGAACTGATTCTGAGTAATCATGAAAGATAGCAAATGTGCTAGTTGCTACATCTGATAATGACTATATTTGTAGCAGTAGGCAGTCAGTTGGTGTTTATAGGATTTTCTGTTTCATATGGCAACATAGTTCGAGGAGGTATGTGTTTCCTTGTATGTTGGTGTCATGTTCCAGGCATCAAAATATTTGGAGGTTGTTGTTGTTGTTGTTCAGTCACACAGTCGATTCCGACCCTTTGCGACCCTATGGACCATCGTTCTCCAGGCGCCTCTGTCCTCCACCATCCCCCTCAGTCCTCCCAGCTCTGTGCCCATTGTGTCTACAATACCATCTATCCATCTCATCCTTGGCCTCCCCCTTCTTCTTTTGCCCTCCACCTCGGCCTTCTCAAGTGAATCCTCCCTTCTCATTTGATGCCCAAAGTACTTTAGCCTCATCTTTACTATTTGACCTTCCAATGAGCAGTCAGTGTTGATTTCTTCTAAGATTGACCTATTTGTTCTCCTCGCTGTCCAAGGTACCCTCAAAACTCTCCTCCAACACCACATTTCAAAGGCATCTATTCTTCTGCGTTTAGCTTGGAGGTAGCTCTCTAAAGACTGTGGACAAACTCATGTATGTTTTTTTCAGAAACAGAAGTCAGAATTTTCTTATTTATCATTAATATTCAGGAACAACCCAGATGATGAAGAGGGCACACTATTAGAAATGGAGTAAGTGCTGAAAGTCATGTGACTATCACAGCTAAGCCTTTAAAATCTGATTGCTGAGGCATGAAGTGTGGAAGGAATCATAACATTTGCAAAGTAAGAACCTCTCATAACATCCTGTCCATAGGTGTTCATAGACTTCCAGAAAAAGGCAGTGCTCTTACATGGCACCTACAAAATGAATCTTTTTTATGGCCTGATCTAGCTTTCAGTTGATGGTGGGGATAGAAGTTACAGAAATCCTATTGAAATGAAGAATAGATGGTTTCCATATTATATGAAACACTATCTTCATAGAGTACTACCAAAAATGTCACACAATAATATGATACTGAGAGCAAGATTCTTCAAGATGTCTTAGAGCCATGGTTCACAACATGGGGTAATTATATATATATAATTGGGGGGATTGGAAACTTGTTTAGACCAGGTTAATGGTATTTTAGGGTTCCTCCATGTGAATAGGAGTTCACTTTTTGAAGAATAAGAATTATATGTCATGGGGGTGGGGTTGGGGGCATCAGGATTTTAGAGATGCTTAGGTTGGGAATGGCCAAAAATGGTTGGAAAGCACTGTCTTAGAGGCTACATTTTAACCCGCATATTAGTCACTTTAGAAATTAAACACTAAGAAATTCATTCTGTTGCTCTAAGTAAAGAAGTGCAGTGTCTCCCTTTCCCAAATAGTACCACACACATGACAAATGGTTTATTTGAACAATGTGTCACAGACATCAATTTTACATGGCATCAGTCAGCAACCCACATCAGAAAGTGTTATTTCATTTTATGGTGCTGTGATGTTCTAAAGTAAGCCATGTTCTTTTATAATAACATATGTCTGAGTATACTAAGCGAGCTCTACTTCACCCATCAGGTGGTTATGGTGCCAAAATTGAAGTAGAAATATTGGTTTGGATGAACTGGGCACCAAGGAGCTGTAACAAAATTATTGTAGAGAGAAAACAAAGGGAAATTAAATGGGATTTGTGCTTTCACATTCAGGGACTGTATTCACGACATATACTAGTATTTATTAGATTAATAAAGGATGGTAATTCTCAGTGGTTGCTATAATACCACTTATTTTCAGTGTAGGAACACTATCGCTACATAGAACTCTTCCAGTATTGGCTAATGGTCCTAATCAAATCCAAAATCCAGATTTACAACCACTGTGGCTGGACCTGTAAACTAGAGTGTTTAACTTACAAACAGAACAAGAGAGTAGAGGGAGAAGAGAGGAGACAGCTGAGGTTAGAGGAGAAAGCCCAGCAAATAAGCTAGAAAGAAGTGCCAGGGAGAAGGGAGAAGCCAGCAGACATTAGAAGGTGCACCCAGCAAACAGACTTAGCTGGAGAACACAGAAGACAATGGAGATCAGAGGAAATCTCCCAGCAAGCAAGAGGGAGGAGGTGACAGGGCGAAGGGAAAAGACACTACAGTTTTCCTTTATAAGGCATGAAAAATCTCCAGGAACCAAACTCTTGTTGTAACATTAACCTAATGGGGGAAACGGGCTTTGATTTACAGCCCTCATTGGGGAACCAATTATTTGTAAGTGAAGAGTTCTGCTCTGCTGATAAGAAAGACTGGTTTTCTTCTAAAGGACAGATAATAGTTGGAGTTAAATATATGTTAATAAGTAATATATGATGAACAGAGGCTTTATCAACTGACCAGGCTAACAGTATATGAAAATGTATAGCCATGGAATCCCCCTCCCCTCAAACACACACAATACATCAGAGATGTGACTCTAGTAAAGGTAAAGGTTTCCCTTGCTTGAAAGCCAGTCATATCCGACTCTAGGGTTCAGTGTTCATCTCTGTTTCAAAGCCGAAGAACCAGCGCTGTCTGCTTCTGCAGACGTTTCTGTGGTCATGTGGCTAATGAGTCAAATGCCCTGGAAATGTTCCAGGGTTTTGCCCTTCTTGGCTACTCTCTCATTTGGTCACGCTCAATGACTAGGTAAATTAACATTTCAGGAAATCCAACATCCACCCTTCTACTCTCCTCTGCCCTCCTTGTTCCTTCTTCTTCAGGCTGAGTAGAGCTAATCAGTTGTTTTGACATAACTAAAATCCAGACTCGATGTGAAACATGACCAAGAAAAGTTCAAATCTAAGGACAAGATTAATGAGACTTCAAAGAAAATTATTACCAAATGTTGCTAATTTAATCACACTCACAAACATTGGTAACCAATGACCTAATTGGAAAAAGAATTTTTGCTAGGTTGCTTATGCTTTGGTCTTCAGTATTCACAATATGGCAACTCTGAAAAGCTTAGGCCACTAGGTGGAACTGGATAAAAGGGTTTCCCATCTACTCTATTCAATCATTCAACTCTTGTCTGCATAAAGAGATTGTGCTACAAGTGTACAATAAATAGCAAAAGTTCATATCAGAGTTTTCTTCATCCCCCGAATATTAGGGTAATATTACAAACCCTTTCGAGTTCTTTTGTGGGCTGAACAGCCTGATTAACCCTGCTGTCCTGTTGCCAAAAAATATCCTGGCATGCTACAGAAATGTATTTAGCATGAAAATGTATGTTGTTTTAACAGACACTGCAATGGAATGTCGGGTGCTTCATTTTAAGCCTTTCAATTTGTGGATGATTGGCACTCCTAATCAAGAGTGTTGCTCAGTCACCAATCCATCTGCTTAGACAGGGCATGGTAGAGACCTTCTCCTTAGTCATTGCAGGAAAATATTACGTAACATTACTATAGAGCAGCCTTCCCCAATCTGTCCAGATGTTTCAGACTACAACTCCCACCCCAGCCCATTTCTCATGCAGGCCTTGGGTTGATGGAAGTTGAAGACACTAAGAGGTGTAGAGATTAAGTTGATTATTAATGGCACCAGAAGCAATACTTTGTTGTTGACGTGGCTGGAAGTCAACTGCTCTTCATGCTGGAGTAGGATTGTGTAGGGATAATTAGGCTTCTGGGACCATCTCTGGTGTAACTGCCAGCTGCTGCTTGCTATCATTAGCCCTTCACACACTGTCTCAGTGGGCAGGTAAATACCATGGCTCTTGGCCATGGTGAGTAACTGATCCACCCCTTCCATAACAGCTCACCTAACCAAGATAACAGGAGCTTATAGCTAAGGCAGCTTCTGCTTTTTTACCTTCTTGCTTGTTTGCATCTCTTCCTCTGGTCAGTGGGACAGGTCACCTGCAACATCTATACTGCAAAGTCAAGAAGAAGCAGGTGGTGCTAGGAGAACTTTATTCAGAAACAGCACAGACATGAAGCAGGGAGTGAACAGCTTGGGCTTAGGCTTCAGCCAGCATTGACTAGATAGTTCCAACTGGACTGCGAAGGAAACATATCCACCCCAAGAAAAAGGAGATCCGCTTGTTACAAGTATGGACTTACCAAAGTGTCGTGAGTAGTTGCGAGATGGATGCTTTTTTAAATTTTTCAAATTAATTTTCAAAATATAATTACAGAATCTAAATTACAAAATCTAAATAAAAAGAAAAAAATTACAGTACAATACAAAAAAAATCATATGACAATATACAATACATAAAATTCATGCAGTAATAAACAATAATAAACAATACTAAAAATACAACTATAACAATACCTCTACTTATCAAAGTAATACCTCCCCATCCCTCACTAAATCTTAATTATTATAACTCAAATAATTATATACAACTTAAAAATTACATTTGCAATATTTTCTTTTGAGATGGATGCTTTTGGAAAGAGCTTTAAAAGCCATTCGGGTAGGATGCAGAGTAGAGGAAGATTTAATGATAAATATTGAAACCCCTCTATGGATACCCAAGTTTGTTTTCTTCAGATCCAGTGTTCATTTAATTCTACCATGTAAAGCAGGAGTTCTCAACCTTTTCAAGACAGGGGCTGGGTCACGCTCCCTCAGACAGCTTTGGGGGCTGGATGTCCATTTTACCCTTCCTCCATCACATGGCACTTCCTGGTGTGGTGGAGGCAGTGGGGGCACATGAAATGGTGTCACGAGCTGCAGGTTGACAATCCCTGGTGTTAGTAAAGGTAAAGGTTTCCCTTGCTTGAAAGCCAGTCGTATCCAACTCTAGGGTTCAGTGCTCATCTCCATTTACAGCCAAAGAGCCAACACTGTTTGCATCTTCAGATGTTTCCATGGTCACGTGGCAGCCATGACTAGATGCCAGAATGCATGGAACGCTGTTACCTTTCTCACCAAAGCGGTACATATTTATCTACTTGCAGTTTCTTGCTTTTGAACTGCTAGATTGACAGGAGCTGGGACAGAGATGGGTGTTCACTCTGTTGCATAACACTCAGGTCTCAAACTACTGACTTGCTGACCTTCCAGTAATTAAGTTCAATGTCTTAACCATTAAGCCATTGCAGTTCCTGCAATTTACAAGTACTAGTTCTACATATACCATAATGGAATCGCTACAGGTAAAAACACAAGACTCTCACTCCCCTACTCTTGGCTCCTCAATGGTTGCCAAACAGTAATATGGGAATATCTTCATACTTGCTGCCTTATTGTTCAGTATTAAGTTATGTACTCCACTCTAGGGCTTGCCAATTCCGTATCCTGCGCCTGCCTCTATCCATAGGTTTGTAAGCCATTTGACGGTTGAATTTCCAGCTCAGTTTTTCCAGCGCAATATATTTACAGAAGGGCTCAACATGTATGCTCACCTTACACCACCACAAGGGAAGGAATTACTGTGAACTTAGCCCTTGGCTTCAAGGAGATGGACAGGTATTATGAAAACAGGAAAATTTATTTTCCCCTGTGCAGATGTAAGCAGGAAGGGAATTTAAAATTATGACCCGTTGCCACAGTAACAGAGCCCCAAGATTTGGCAAATTGCAGAAGGGTGGGCTTTCCAACCAGCCATTTCCTTCCCCTGAAACTAGAGAAAGACTTGCTGTTCGTAGTGGAGATAAAAATTTTATGAAGCTAAATCTAGGCTGTGTTTTAGTGTCAGTCAGCATTAACCCTCAGCATGAACACATAAATAATTGAGATCTCAAATACCCCAGTGCTCCAGATTAGAAGCATGTGGAGTGGCAGAGTTCTTCAGGCCACTCCAGAGCAGCTTGGGTAAACTCTATACAAAGGTTTCTGAATCAGAGGGCATCTTCCTATGTGACACAGCACATTGTTTTCTCTCTCTCTCTCACACACACACACTTTTTATGCAATCTATTCTTTCACCTCAAGCTGTATTTCAGCAGCCAAGGAGAACCCAACCGTACGCTAAAAACTTTGATTTGTAGTGATATAAAGGAGGTGTGCCTTACAGCTGATGGGAGTGTGAGAGAATATTTTCTTCTGGAGACACATCTCCAGGCAAGGCTTAAAGATCTGTTCAAGTGAGAGGGACAGAAGAGGAACCAATTAAGAAGAAGGATGCAAGAGAAATGCTGGGATTATCCTGCCTGAGGCAGAGTAGAAAATCCCCCATGCTCCTCATTTCAAGGTATATAGTACAGAAGAGGTGGTAGTTTCACAACTGAGACAGAAAGACATATAAGTTGTGTTCCCTGAGAGTAGACATATTATTAAAAATGTACAGTACTGTGCAGAAGTCTTAGGCTACCACCAGCAAGTTTGGGGGAAATTCGATGAGTGATGGGGGGGGGGGAGTAAAAGTCAGACACCCAAACTCAAAACTCCAAACTTCACAAAACTTGGAGAGAGTAGAGAGGAAAGTCAGCAGAAGACTCTCTGCAGTGTTGGTGTGAGTCCCGTTGCTTGTTAAAAACCATTACATTTCTCAATATTCTGTTCTCCATAGTAGCTTCTTGTCCAGACTACAGGTCTTTGGAAAAATCCATAACTTTTTGTGATCCAAATTGTCAATGATTTTAGTGTCATTTGCAAAGCACAAACTGATTTTGATCCAAAATTCTTTGGTATGGTTCAATAGTCACCACATATTTGGACAAGATTCCTAGTGCTTCTTCGTTTGGATATCCAGCTTGAACATCAGGTTCTTGTTTGTTACATTGTAGACATCTTTGTATAAATCTTAACGGCCAGTTTGCTTTTGTGGGAAATTGATGTAGCAGTTCAAATGTTACTACAAATGTTGCCATCTCCTTCTTTGGAATTAGACTGTACTTTGATCCTTTCCAATCTGAGACAAAGAGCAGTGGATTTACCAATACTGTACTGAAGAGTGCACATTATCAAATGTATTTTGATTTTATGTTCCTTTGCATTGAGGTTTGTAAGTTATGTATCACTGTAGCAACCACCATTATTTCTGAAGGCAACAATGCTACAGAAATATTTATGTTCAGCGGTAGTCACTTTGAATCACAAAACAATAAGCCAGTGATGGCAGACCTTTTAGAGACCGAGTGCCCAAACTCAACTGGCTGCCATCTGATCTGCAGAAGGGCAGGGTGAACTCTGTGCTGGGGGAGGGAGGAAGTGCTCCCATTGGGCTGCTGGACAGAGGGTAAGGAGAACTCTATGATGGGGGGAGCAAGGAAGTGCTCCTGTTAGGCTGCTGGGCAGAGTGCACTCTGTGCTGGGGTGATGGCTCCCATGCTCACAGCGAGGGATCTGAGTGCCCCCCTATGGCATGTGTGCCATAGGTTTCCCACCACTGCAATAATCACTTATCCTGGTTCCTCTAGACATTTTTAGTTCCTCAGTAGATCTTAGTGGGACAATTAAATAATGCTTAACCCTGAATTAACATTGGCAAAATCATTATCTGATAGTAGTTTTTAGTTGCCATTAATTACCATATATACCCGAATATAAGCCAACCTGAATATAAGATGAGGTTCCTAATTTTGACCTGAAAACCCAGGAAAATAGATTGACTGGAGTATAAACCAAGGGTGGGAAATGCAGCAGCTGGTAGTGAGTTTCAATAATCAAAATAAATGAAAATAAGGTAAAATTAATTAAATTGTTAGTGCATCTCAATTCAGCATGGTCTTGGGACCCTCATGGTTATTGACACAAGTATAAGCCGTGTCCCCTTATTTGGGCTCATTTTTTGGGCTAAAAAACTTGGGTTATACTCAGGTATATACAGTAACCTAGAATGCTCTTTCCATGAATAATGTAGATCAGATTTCCAATATGTGCTGTCCAAAAACTGTGATGTAGAGGGGGAAGTCCATACTTCACTCTTTAGTCACCTTGAATGTGTGAGCAGAAGAGGAGGTTTGTTACAAAACTTGTATGTTAATTAAAATTAAACTTGCCTGTTAATTAAAAGGAGGAGCCTAATATTTTAACCAGGAACCACATAGGAATACATAGAGCAGATATTGTGTGCACGTTTACTGAGAACTATTGGATCACATTGAGTTCAGTGTAAATTATTCTAATTGGATTTCAAAGTGCAGAGAATTGCAATCCAAACTTTCAATATTACGCATGCTTTCAAAATCATAACAGAAGGCATCTTGCATGATAAGCATTTAAGACAGTAATTCTCAGTGTCTGATCATTCAGATGCTAATGACTTTGGCATCCAGAATCCTTGATGATTGGTCATGCTGGCTGAGGCTTTGGGGGAGGTGAAGTTCAAAATATCTGATGAACCAAAGGTTGAAGACTATAGCTTGGAGCAACTTCTTCATGCTAAGGACAACTATGGCCCTCCAAAAGTTGTTGGGTTGCAATTCCCAGGATCTCTAGACAAAAATAGCCCTGGTGAGACATCAAGAGCATACCTGTCAAGTATCCCGTTTTGCCCGGGAAAACTTAAAGCCATCTCTCCTGGGAAAAAGGGTGTTAAAGGGAAGTCAATGAGCCAATCAGCTTCAAGTATATTTGCATACAGCATAAACAGGATACTTCCATGGTTTTCTCCTAAACACAGAGTTTTAAAAAATGAAATTGAGGCACAAAACGCTAAGAAAGGAGACAATTAACTGATTAAAATGTGAAAAACAGTTCCATGAAAAATCACCATAATATGAAATACAGTCGAATAGGGAGGAGAATAGGGGAAAATATTGAATAGAATTATTGCAGTAAGCCTGGCTTGCTGGCTGCCTTTTTCCCTGTGAGGGGAAGCAGTTGTGCCTATGGGGTAGTTTTTCCTCTACCTGGTGAACTCAATATTGCTCTGTAGTTCCTCATCTTCTAGGCTCTTGGATGTTCCTAGATTTTAGTGAGGGGGTGTGGCATGGGAGAGAAGGGTGTGGCCTAAATTTTCCCTTATTTTCATATCCAAAACTTGACAGGTATGATCAAGAGGGTAGCAGCATAATGACATCTGAAATGCCCTAGTGCTTCCCGCGATTCAATGAAACCACCTCTTTCTCATTCTTGCCTCTTTTTATTACAAAGTAATTATGACTTCATGTTCACACTCTGGATGTGAACATTAGTTTTCTCTCTCTGCAGATATGGGGTGGTGAAATATACTTGGTGAATTATGAGAAAGAGTTTAGGGAGCTAAGCCCTTCCCCACACCTTTGAGGACAGTACAACCAGAAAGCTAAAACAAATCCATTCCTCATAGGTGGTCCATCCCGGATCTGTGAAATTTCCTGTTCTGCTTGGCTGGGGCTTGTAAAACAGGACTGTTCTCAAATATTTGGCAGGGCACAGCTCGTAGCTGATAGACTGCCCACCTGGAAAGCATAAAAAGACTCAGATTATGAAAAGCTCTCCATGGAATTTTGCTGTATTTTGCAATCAAACAAAAAAAAAGTAAGAGAAGAAGATGGGAGGAATGAACGTAACAAACTCCCTTTGACATCATAGATGAGATGATGGAGGAATAGTGGAAGACTTTGGATCTTTAGACAATGACTCTATGCACTGCTTTCTTATTGGAACATAGTACGTATTTGATCTTTTCCAATTCTCCTAATATTTGGGAAGGCACTTGAAGTTGATGCTAAAAGTTGCTCCTTCATCCTTTCCCCTTCATCCTCCAATTTTCTCCGTGTAGTCTTCTTTTAATTGTAATGGCCACTCAAGACCACTGTGATATTTGTCACACTTAACATAGATAGGCCACTAATCTATAATTTCCAGATGGTTGCAACAGCCTGGGATAAAATCCCCACCCACCCACAACTAGTGCTTAACATTGCTTTTGGGAAGTTTGAAATCCAAAATTCATTTTCTTAGTTTGAGTCATTTTATCTTGATGTCTTTCAAAGGTCTTATAACAGCTTTTTTAATTGATATTTTTAAAAAGTCTGTGCAGTCATCCAGTGTAAAATAAATAAACTCTACCTCCTTTAACACACTCTTGCCATACACACAGTGGTGCATCTTCCTTAACACAGCCTAATCTTCCATTATATAATATATATTTGAATTTAGAGGACAATAATTGGGGCAGAAAAAAGCAACCAGGAAGGCAGCATCATGATACATCAAAACCATGACATATGGTTGCTAAAGACCTGGTATAGCAACTTCTGAGCAAGCATAGGAAGCTATCATTTACTGAGTTAGACAATTCTATTCAGTAATTCTATATGACTATGAAGTCTGTCCTACTTAAGCTTGGGGTTGGTAGGTAGGTAGACAATGGATGGAAGAGTTCTGAGGAGTTCTAGGAGATGCAGTGAAAAACCACAACTACTAACCAATTACTATTATTAATAATAATTTTGTGTCAGAAATTATTCTGGGTTGAAAGGATTTTTGCTGGAGAAACTCCCTGAGGGGACCCCCTGAAATAGGCTCCTTTCATTTCCCAAGAGCTGGGACAGAGATGAGTGTTCAATCCATCATGCAGTAGCCGGGTCTCGAACTGCTGACTTGCCAGCCTTCCAGCTAACAAAGCAAGTTTCTTAACCCCTGAGCCACTGCAGCCCCTATGATAGGTATTATTTATATATCACCTTGTATTCAAGAAGAGCTATGTATGCTCTGAGAAAGGCTTTTCAAACAATACACACCACCAGTTGCAATTTTACATAACTACATAAATAGCAGAACTTTTAATTTTTACTCAAAATCTATTGCATAATGTAGTAAGTCATTATAGAGTAGACCCATTTAATCAACAGGGATAAGGTGAATCAACCCATCTGTATGTTCCATTTATTCAAATGGGTCTACTTAGTTGAGACTTAGTATAAGCAATAGCATTTTTGTAGTAGCAATAGTAAGTACAGTTATATACTGCCCCATAACACTTAGTGCACACTCTGGGTGGTTCACAGAATAATTAGAATTTCACCCTCAACATGCTGAGTATTCATTTTACTGACCTCATAAGGATGGAAGGCTGGGTCAACCTTGATCCCTGTCAAGATTGAATTCACAATGTTCTGGTTGCAGTAGTGCTGTGAGGTCACCTAAATTTATTAGGGCCATGGTGGCCTAGCTACAAATTTCTAGAGGCAAATTGGCTCAAGTGTAGCCCATCCACCCCTTGTTAACATACTGAGTTGTAGGGTTCAGGATGCAACTGGTCATGTCTATTGTAATTTCTTAACCTGGGACAATTTGCCTCTGAAAGTTACCTCATTGTTTGAGTACACAACAGGATTTGGGTTAATTGATATTACTTTGTGCTTTAATTAAGGTAGCATTCAACAGTGAAACAAGGACAGAAATATACATGGGAGGATGTGGACAAAACTGAACTGAAAGAGAAGCTGACCATAGGTTAAAAATGAAACAGTAAGCGCTATAAAACAGGAGTGCATTTGGCAGTTTAAAAAAAAAGTGGGGGGAATGTGTTGCTAAATAGCAGAAGAGTCAGTTCGTGTTCTGTTTCTGGAAGGCGAGTATTTCAGGGAGTAGGCATCAGTGTGCAAAAGGCCCTCTTCCTGGTTGTTACCTGCAAGATACTGCACAACGGTAAGGGGTATTTCTGAGAAAAAGTGATGTGACAGATCAACATGGTGGGAAGTGTCATCTTAGTTACCTTCTGTTTCAAGGTATAGAGGCATCCATGTTAGAGTGTTGCGGTAAAAATAGCAAAGTTTTCCTAAAAATATACCCCATTTCATCACATAGTCCGATAAAATGGGCCATGTTCAGTAAATAGTCATATCAGATAAAACATCTTAGTTTGTAACATGCAGGAGTAATCACAAACTCATGTAGAGATATGACTCATGCCCATCAGTTGGGACACCATTTGAACACCATGATTGAATAATGATGCTGGCCGGGAAAGAGGAACCCATGAAAGAAGCCATGTACATTTACTGTGGTGAAGGGAAAATACATACATGATGACTTTAACTATGACATTTGGCCAAGCACACACTCTCTCTCTCTCTCTCTCTCTCTCTCTCTCTCTCTCTGATCCATGAGAATGCCAGAGAACCTTCCCAATGTGACATATTGCCATCTGATTTGCAAGAAAGAAGTGGTGGTGGGAGTGGGGGCATTAGCAGGAACTGTGGGAGAGAGAGAGAGAATGTATAATTTCCCTCAGAGACATAGATAAAATATGTTATTAATTGATAATATTTTCCAAGTTTGATATTCTTTGTCCTAACCGTGTTTTTGTTGCAATGTATGTGTTTAACCAGTGCATTTGTGTTAAGATGTCTGTGCTATCACCCAGCTAACATTTGTCAATCAAACACTGTTTATTGATGAACACAGTCTTACTAATGTCCAGTGTTTCTACATTTGCATGTCCAATTCCATCTCATGCCATTAATTGTAGCCAAGACACCCTATTATTTAATGAAATTGACTGCAGTCTACAGAGCCTCATGAGAAAAGAAACTTATTTGTCTACAAGATGCCACCTTTAGATCATTTGCTTTTTGTTTTGCCTGGATCCAGCTGTTGAAAGAACCATATATTTCCTTAAGAGTTTCCCCTGCTTTTAGGATGTTCAGCTAGACAGTCTTCTCACAACCAGGAATGGTGCAATTTACTTAATTTATTCATTTTATTTCTACTTTATTATTTAGTTCAGAGTAAGTACAAAACAGGGAGAGAAATAACTTAAGTGCATAGCTGTCAAGTATCCCTTATTGGCTGGGAAAACCCCTTATTTTACCCTCTTTCCCGCCGTCATCCCTTATTAATTAGACTGCAATGCCCTATTGCCACCATTGGAGGGCAGCACAGGATAAGAATAGCTGTCAAGTATCCCTTATTTGCCGGGAAATTTCCCTTATTTCCAAACCCAAAACTTGACAAGTATGCTTAAGTGAGACCCTAGTTCTCCTGAGACCTATCCTACTAAAATCTCTATAAGAGACTCAAAAAGATATTAATAGCACATTCACATACAATGGTGCTCTGTTGAGTGGATTAAGATCTGCAGTCACCTGAAATAAAATAAAAAAAGATTCTCCAATGCACACCCTCTGAAAATAAAATGATGAAAATAGTAATCTCTAAAAGACTAACAACCTCTTCTCTAATTCTGCTGAATTGTCAAATGGCTGTCAATTACAGGGACAGTCTGATTGATTTGAACACTTCCATGGCCTTTGTGTTCTCAAGGAGATATTGAGCTTTTAATTAATACAAGAGCTGTCTTCTGGTTATTTATTTGTTATATTTTTATTTATTTATTTATTTATTGTTGGACTTCTATACCACTCACTCGACCAAGGCCGACTCAGGGCGGTTCACAATCACAACATAAAACAGATAAAAACCTATAACAGCAGAATTAAAAGGGGGTGCAGGTACCGAAGGAACTGAGGGGAAAGGCATAATCCTCTAAACCAGCCACCCAATGGAAACCACCCCTCCACCTGCACCCCAAACTTGGCCTGCCAGCCAGGTTTTTAGTTCTTTCCTAAAGGGCAGCAACTCCGTCTGGAGATGCAGTTCTACTGGCAGGAGGTTCCAAAGGGCTGGTGCAGACACGGAAAAGGCCCTCCTCCTTGTGCCAGAGAGGCGAGCCCCCCTGGCCAATGGCACAATTAGGGAGCACCTCCGGTCCGCTCTGGTTGTATGGACAGACGTCCTTAGGGCGATGCGGTCTCTTAGGTAACCTGGCCCACTACCATATAGGGTTTTAAAGGTCAAAACCAGCACCTTGAATTGCACCTGGAGGCAGACTGGTAACCAGTGCAACTCCCGAAGCAGTGGTGAGGCATGGACATATCGTCCACACCCCATCACCACCCGGGCCGCAGCATTCTGGACCAGCTGCAGCCTCCGAATGGTCATCAAGGGCAGCCCCATGTAGAGCACATTACAGTAGTCTAGTCTGGAGGTCACCAGAGCATGAGTGACCATGAGCAAAGAGTCCCGGTCCAGGAGTGGGCACAACTGGCAAATCACCCGAAGTTGGGCGAAAGCCCTCCTGGCTACAGCCGCCACCTGTTCTTCTAGCAGCCGCCGTGAATCCAGGAGGACCCCCAAGTTGCGCACCAGGTCAGTCTGGGGCAGAATAGTCCCATCCAAAAACAAAGATGGTAGCTCCTGGGATAATGCAGGACCCCTTATCCATAGCCACTCAGTTTTGCTAGGATTCAGTTGTAGCCCGTTAGCCCCCATCCAGACCCCAACAGCCTCCAGACATCTGGAAAGATGTCTTCATTCCTATCTCACCATTGGTTTATATGCATATTGTGTGGGTAGCTCTTTGAGAGATACTCCACCTTTCTGCCATCATGGTGGGACCTCCCAGTTCTGCAACATTTAGCCAGAACTGAGAGAAGATAGCTAAGTAATGCTAAAAGTGAGAAGGATCTTGGAATTGTTGTAAATCACAAGCTAAGACAACAGTGTGATGTGACTGCAAAAAATGTAAATGCTATTTTAAACTGCATTAACCGAAGTATACTACCAAACTCGTGAGACACTAGTCCCCCTATATTCGGCACTAGTTAGATCATGTATAGAGTACAGTGTCCAATTCAGGACACCTAACTGGAACAAGTTGAGAGGAAGGCAAGAAGAACGATCAGGGGACTGAAAACAAAACTCTATGAGGAAGGATTCAAAGAACTAGGCATGTTTAGCCCTGAGGAAAGGAGACTGAGGGGGTGGGGTGGGGGTGGGGAATATGATAGCACTTTTCAAATACAGTACTTGAAAGATGGTCATACAGAGGAGAATATTTTCATCCCAGAGTGCAGGGCCATACCTGTCAAGTATCCTGTATTGGCTGGGATTTCCTGTTTTTCAGCGCTCGTTCATCCCCTTTCCCACTGCCATCCCGTATTTGAATGGTGAGGAAAGGGTTTACTGTGCATTTGCATCCATGGTGTGCATGCACAAATGGGTTACTGTGCATGCGTGCCCATAGTGCGCATGCCCAAACAGGTTACTGCCCACACATGCACAGAAATTTCCCATATTTTGTGGAACTGCGCTTGACAGGTATGTGCAGGGCATGTAGTAATTGGATAAAACTACAGGAAAACAGATTGATCTCGAATATCAGGGAAATCATCTTAATGGTTAGAGCAGTACAACAATGGAATCAATTATCTTGGGAGGTGGTGTGTATTCCAATGCTGGAGGTATTCAAGAGAAAACTTACACAACCATCTGTCAGATCTGCTTTGATTTGGATTCCTGCTTAAACCAGAGAGTGGATTTGATGGCCTTATAAGCCACTTCCAACTCTCAATTATTCTATGATTCTGTGACTTTCTTTTATGCATCTATGAAACTGTCAATCCAACTGCCAGTGGGATCACTCACTGAATAATCACATGGAAAGGTTACTTTGTTCCCTGCAAAACAACTGGACAGAAGAGTGGGTGTATATTTTGCACATATCTCCACTTTTATAAAGGTTAGGAAGTTTTTCTTTTAATGAGAGTCTGGGAATTTGTGAATCTTACAAGGCAAAGAACAAGGCAGAACTCTGCTAGATTCCCAGTAAATCAGGACAGTTGGAGGATATGAGCAGCTACTACACAACTGTTTCTTTTATTTTAGTACCATAAGTTCAGACTCTGTATACTGTCTGATGTCTTCCCTCCTCAAAATTGACTGTTTTGTTTTTCATATTTGAAGTATGTGGTTGAATTTTTTCATGTGGGAGAATATAATTGAAGTAGTTGTCATCTGTCTCAGAAATCCATCTTCTGGAGCACTTTTTGAATTCTGAAAAATTCACACTTGCTGTCGTAAAAAAGAGAGAACAAAACAATATAAAAACACTATGTCTATTGCCACTCACTGAGCACTCCCATAATAATGGGCAATTGTTAAATATCTAGAGATCCTCGCTCCAGCTCCTCATTTTTATTCAAGAGGACTGGTGTAAAATCCTTTTCAAAAGAAAAAGCAATGGTTGTAGCACACTTGTTAAAAACATTAAATCACAACATGCTGTTCCATGGGACTCTATTTTTGAACTGAACTACAGAGAAATGCAGGTTTGGTGTTGTATGTTTGGTGTTGTATGTTTGTACAGTATTTGCTTTAAAAAAAAAGAATATGCGGCAAAGCTTGTTATAAAGCAAACCAAAAGAGATTGAAAGGCATGGATGGAGAGGGAGGAATCAGATAACAGTAAAGCTCTGTGTATCTCTAATCAGAAATAAGTCCCTTTGAGTTCAGTGCTATGTGACTGCCAAATGCACTGTAAAATCAACAAAATTATTTGAAGAAATAAAGTTGCGGGAGAAATCATTTTATGAATCTATCAAATATTGGTTTCTTCTGGCTTAGCTAGCCTTTCACAGGGCAGAGAAACACAGGCAAAAATGCCTCTGGGTTGTCTTGTGAAGGAGATGAACACCCAAGAACCCTGTGGAGAGAGAAAGTTGTCACTACATGAGGGACAAATGTATAATTCTCCAGGCAATCCAATCATGCTTTGTATTTGTTTTGTACACTGACATGGAGATGGGAAGGGTCAGCATTTAATAAACACAATCATTGACTTTTGAATCTAAACAGCCAATCAGAAGGGTTTTCTCCAAAAGGTAAAGGTTTATATAGTGGCTGTGTGTGGTGCTGTAGTTTAATTTAGTCTCTCTGTTTGTTGGGTTTAGCTGATTTCTGAGAAAGCTGGTAACTTCAGTACCCTCTTGCAATCATCATTTACTTATGAGATTGTTCTTCCTCCTTTATTGCAACCAAGGTAAAGAGTACTGTTGTACAGTAAAACCCCAACTTACAAATGCCCTGAGTTACATAAAATGTGACTTACATATGATTTTGTGCTAAAACTATGTCTGAATTTACACAATTTCCTATGGGCTTGCTTCAAGTTACATAAAGATTCTTTTTCCTATGGGTTTGTTTTGAGTTACGTAAAAATTCATTTCCCTATGGGTTTGATTTGAATTACATAAAAATTTCATTTTTCCTATGGATTTGCTTCGAGTTATGTAAAAAAATAATTTTTCTATGGGTTTGCTTTGAGTTACATAAAAAACTGATTTAAGCAAAAGCCTACGGAACGGACTTTCCCCCGGTAAGTAGGGGTTTTACTGTATTATATTTTTGCTACCTGACAACTTTGTTTGAACACAAGCCTTTTAAGCAAACATTTTCACCCTCTGCTAAAACCTTACCTAACATTTGTACAAGAGGAACTAAGAAGAAAGAAATGGTGAACTGAGAAGAGCCTGTATTTCTAAACATTCAGCCTAAATTGAATGGGACATGCTAGCTGCCCCGCTGTGCAAAAATTATCCAACATATTTTTCAAGTGAATGTTTACATCAGGGTATTTACTGGACAAATAAAACAGGATGATGTTCAAGGTTATTAAAAAATGGATTTACCAAAAGCATACTCATATAAATAAATCACTCTAAGAATAAGTTTATTTATTTATCATATTTATATACAGTAGAACCCCGCATAATGAAAAAAAATCCATTCTACAAGGTGCTTCGCTATACAATTTTTTTTAATTATATGAAGCTCTAACCACGATACCCCATGTTACAATTTTTTTGTTATATACGTTATACCTTGCATAACGAAAGCCTGTATGAAAATCTCTTTGGGATGCATTGTACAATGATAATCTCTAAAATTTTCATTGTACAATGCATCCCATAGAGATTTTCATTATATGGGGTTTTCATTATGCAAGGTATATCCCGTATAACAAAAAAATGTCTAAAATGGGGTATCCCGGTTAGCGCAAAAACGCTTTTTTATGCGGGCCATTCGTTATATGGGGTTCCACTGTACTGTCCACTAGCAAGCTGTTCTGGGCAGTTTACAGGGATAATTAAAATTGAAAACAACCATGAATAAAATAACCTACCACATTAAAAATACTCAAATCCCAAAGACAATGGTAGCTTGGACATAATTTACAAAACAATTTCCTCAAGTTACAAATAAAGAGTCTAAAAATATTCATGGTTCAGAAAGATCAAATTAGTCTAACCACTCCCAAAAGGCTTCCCTGAAAAACTCCATTTCAGTTGTTTATTTGTTTATTTTTGAAACTTTAAAGCTTGGGCAAGTTTTATTTCAGTCAGGAGGGCAGTCCAAAGAGAGGGGCCTATCACAGAGAAGGCCCTATTCCAGGAGTTCAAAACCTTTTTAAGCTGGGGGCTGGGTCACACTTCCTCAGACAGCTTCAGGGGTCAGATGGCAATTTTGCCCTTCCTTCACCACATGGCACTTCCTGGTTTGGTGGAGGTGGTGGTGGGCCACATGAAATGGTGCCACAGGTCATATCTGACCCATGGGCCACGGGTTGAGAATCTCTGCCCTATTCCATGTCTTGGTATTCTTAACTTCTCTGGGAGTTGGAACCCTCAAGGATCGAGGATCAGATGCATTTGGGATGAAACAGTCCAAGTGATAGGGAGGTCCAAAACCTATAAGGCTTCAAAGGCAAATCCAACAGCTTGAACCTAGCATGGTAACAAACAGGTAACCAGTGCAGCTGGCCAGGATGAGAAAAATGTGGGAATATCTCCCCACACCCATGAGCAATCAAGCAGCCAATTTCTGGACCTGTTGAAGTTTCTGTACTAAGTTCAAGGAAAGCCCCATGTAGAGAGCATTGCAATAGTCAATCCTCAAGCTTGCCAGTGCATGGATCAGTGTCCTTTGGTGCCTGCTATCAAGGTAAGTCTGAAGCGGAGTGATACGCTGAAGATGAAAAAAGGCTGACCGAACCACAGCAGCTACCTGGGAATTGATAGAGAGTGCTGCTTCCAGAGTAATGCCCAAACTCTGGACTCAATTCTTGATGGGAAGTGTTGTGTTTGAATACAATTTATGCTGTAATGTTTGTGAACTATTAGGATCATTATGATCCACCATTTTGTCTCCTTCTTCTAGCCTTGTAAATATCGCGGGACTGCATTCCCGCCTAAACTAAGTAGTTTGTACAGTTTTCACTCCGGTCCGATAACCTCCAAGTTACCCCTTCCCTTCCTGCCTCTTCCTGCCTAAATGTATCTATTTCTCAGTGTATATAAGGAGCGGTTTAGCGCCACTGTTCTCCATGTTCTGACTACCCAATAAACGGTTTAGCCCTGTTATGCTGGCTGCTTCATACTTCTTGCAGAACATCAAATTGGCGACAAAGGTGGGATGATGGCATCCCATGCACCTACCCTCGCTCCTTTCAATGTTGCTGCTCCAGAGAAATGGTTCCTGTATGAGTGGCAGTTCCACCATGCCATGGCGACGCAGGACATCACTGACGAGGACAAGAAGTGCTCCTGCTTCTTGTTGCAGTGTGGCCTGGCTACCCTCGAACTGGCCACACACCTCATCTTGCCCAGGGACATTGACACTGTCCTGCTGGCCGAGATCCTGGCGGTGCTCTGGACACACTTTCAGCCAAGGGTGTCTATCTTTCCGGCCCAGGTGGCATTCCACAGAAGGGACCAGCGCCCCAGGGAGTCTGTGGCTGACTATGCAGCAGCGCTGAGGCTGGCTGCCGCTCCCTGCCAGTGGGACAACTTGGAGGAGTCATTGCAGGATCGTCTCCTGGCCGGGCTGCATGATGAGGATACGCAGCACTGGCTCATGGTCAGGGACATCCTGACCTTCAAGTCAGTCCTCCAGGAGGCTCTGGTGTCCGAGACTGCCAGATTGGGCATCAAGTCCTTCAAGCAGAGGACTGCCACCTCCGGTGTCATGGAGTCCACCGTGCAGGCCCATTGCTGCTTCCCCCCAGCTCCTCTTCTCTTCAGCATCACCGGCATCTTCCTCCACGTCCAGGTCTGGGTCCAGCAACGACGACGGTGAGGTCCAAAAGGTCCGTAGGAAGGCGACGGACAAGCGTCCCACAGAGAAGGCCCTCCACAGATGCGTCGGCTGCGGAGCAAGGCATGACCGCCGTCAGTGCCCCTTCAGGAACGCCGAATGCCATCAGTGTGGTAAGACGGGCCACATTGCCAAGGTTTGCAGACAACAACGGAAGCAAGCCCCAGATCCACACAGCTGACCCAGCCAGAAGGGTGCCCAAGAATCAAAGATTTCAGCTGATGAGCCGTCCATCTGCCGGGTGTCCAGCATCACCCATCGGTTCTTCTCAGAGGTCCAACTGCATGGTGTTCCACAGGTCTAGCTTGGTTTCCGGGCATTGTGGTGGAACAAACGGGGCCAGTGTCCTATCATGTTAAAACGGTTACAGGTTTGCTTTGGTGGCACCACGCCAACCAGCTCAGACACAGGCTCACGGAGTTTTCAGAGGTATTTGGCGACTTGTCATATGGTAATTCCATGTTAGGGTCCTCCCCCACCCACTTACTCCGAGGGGGAGCAGAGCCACGGAAGGCGATTGTGGTTCTTGGCTTTCTAATTGAGGACAGCCCCATTTCCGCTGGAGGTTGTCAGCAAGCCCAGACTGTGGAATTCTACCTTATGATTTACAGGATCGGGGGAAGTTTACAGAGTGTTCCCCCACTCTTCCTTGTGAAAAGTGGGGCTTTGATTCCTCTCAGGGAACCCCCATCCTTTTACATTCGAGTCTACCTCAACTCCCACCCAAATGAGGCAAGCTTTTGTCGAGTCACCCCCTACTCATAATTCTCAAAGGCAGGAGTTTTCATTGTGTTTTACCCCTCCTGATTCTAGTTTTAATTTTGAGCGATCCCCTGCTCCTGCTTCATTCAAACAGGGTTTTGATTTGGTTTGGTCACCCCCTGGTTCCAACTCCAAGTCGGGCCAATGCTCCCTTAATTCAAATGGGTCAGGTCAAACCCCCAGTGTGGGGTATCACTTCATGGAACCAAGTCTACCTCAAACGTCCACGTTCAGCCAGGTATAAGCATGACCCAAAGGGGTTTGTAAGCCACCACAATGGCTGAGGGACTTCATCCCATCCTAGGGGGGAGGAATGTTGTGTTTGAATACAATTTATGCTGTAATGTTTGTGAACTATTAGGATCATTGTGATCCACCATTTTGTTTCCTTCTTCTAGCTTTGTAAATATAGCGGGATTGCATTCCTGCCTAAACTAAGTAGTTTGTACAGTTATCACTCCGGTCTGATAACCTCCAAGTTATCCCTTCCCTTTCTGCCTCTTCCCACTTAAATGTATCCATTTCTCAGTGTATATAAGGAGCAGTGCTGCGCCACTGTTCTCGATGTTCTGACTACCCAATAAACGGTTTAGCCCTGTTATGCTGGCTGCTTCATACTTCTTGCAGAACATCAAAGGAAGAGAAATCCTTCTGAGTTTTAGAGACTTTCCCACTGAGCTGGCAGATGAGTTACATAAGAACAAGACCTCTATTTTGTCCTGGTTCAACTTCAACCTTGTTAAGCTTCATTCAGTCCATAACAGCCATCAGCCAATGTTCAAGGCCAGTAACAGCTTTCATTACAGGTGAGAAGGAGAGATAGAGTTGTGTATCATTAGTGTACTGATGAAAACAACACCCCAAATCTCTGAATGAGATCTTCTAGAAGCCTCAAATAGATGTTGAACAGCATAGGTGAGATAATCAACCCCTGAGAAACCCTACAAGGGGAACAACATCATCTCTCACAGCTGAGTCATCTGAGAATGACCCTCTAGAAAGAACTGGAGTCAACACAAGATTGAGCCCCCAATGTCCATCAAGTGCAGAGAGCTAATCCAGGAGGATACAGTGGTTGATGGTATCAGAGGAAGTTGGTTAAATGCTGTCTCTACCTTTCGTTGTAACTGTTTTGCTATTTCTCCTTGTTTGAGTTTTGCTATCTTAATTAATTCTGGGGTTTTGTTTATTCTTCTTGTAATATTTGATTTATCATTTACTGTTAACTCCATAATTTTATGATCAGTATTGCCTGGTCCATTGTCCATTTTCATTCCTTTCACTGTTCTCACTCTACTGTTAAAATCTCCCATTACATACAGTGTACTATTAGCTTCCACTTCCTCTATCACCTCAGATAGTTCATTGAAAAACTGATCCTTTTGTTCTTCTGTGTAGCTGTCTTTACATAGAGCATATAATTTTACACAGGTTTCAATCTGCTCTCCTCTCTTGATTTTCAGTATTATTATCCTGTCCAAATAGTTAATGTCTAGTATGTATTTTACTATGTCTGGATGTACCAAGAAGCCTACTCCGTTCTTTGCTGTTACCCCTCCTAAGTCAACAAGTATCCTTTATTAACTTTTTTACTCTCATGTCCTTTACATTTTATATCAACTAGATCTATTATCTTAATCCCTCTTCTTTCCATGATTTCTAAAATTTCTTGTTTTATTTCCAAAGCCAGTTATATTTAGAATTCCTGTTTTGTACTTTGCTGTTCTGTCTCTTAGTCTTTTAACATTGCTACAGTCATTTACTATTTGGTCAGTCCATTTGTATCTTGTGTGGATTTATGTAGCAATATACGATCCATTGCTGGCTTGCTGGGCCTGTCACAACTTCACCAGAAGTTTGGCCAGGTCGTTACCCAGGATAGCCTTCATGGCTGCTGTAATGTTCCTGTGGCACAAGGCCACACCATACTTTGCCCAATCCTAGTAATCCTTTACTTTGGCCCCATCTCTAACAACATGGACATGGGGTTGAATTTTGAAAGAGGGTGGACTATAGAAAGGCAGGAAGTAGTAGCAAACAAATTTTCAATGTAAACATTACAGGACATTTGACCTCTATGACAACAACATCTATCCTTCATATTTTTTAATGTGATCATTATCAGGGGAGCTCTAATTACATCCAGACAACCTTATATTATCTTTCTTCTGGAAACTCCAGCCACCCAGTTGTCTCATGTTTGCTGAGTCCTAGTATTTATTGCTTCTTTGTGCCTGACCAAGGAAGTATGGGAAGCAGATTGAAAAGTTTTAGATTTTTTCCCCCCCAGTGCTACTGCCTTATCATGTACAAACAGGTTTTAATAGAGAAATCTTAGAATCCCCACAGTTCCCCAAGCTTCCAGGGTAAAGCTATGAATTTTGATTTGATTTTTTTTTTAAAAAACCCAACATTCCAGCCTGTAACACAGATTTTATGTTGCAGAACTTATAAGGAAGGCATGGTATATACAATAGTACAGATAACAAAACCTTTAAAAAATTAATATCCATGGAATGGCTATGAAAACAATTGCCATGGGAAATGAAAGTAGTAAGTGAGATACCAGATTTGAAAGCAATATGAAGGTGTCCTTTAGGAGTACACTTTTAAAAAATGTTTTCTCATTTGCAGCACCATTGCAGCCTCATCAACACTGAATGAGGGGCTACATGCCCAGCAGTGACTGAGGTTAATGAATGAAATCATTAGCAAATTGCAAATTTCTGTAAGTGAATTAGAAAAATACTTCCTAAGTGAGGATTTGTTACAGCTCAGTTTTGGGTCTTTGTTTTAATGCTTACATGGATTATTAAGCTGTCATAATGTCCTCCCTCCTACTAACCATTCATACAGTCAGAATTAATCATTAATGAAATAGTGTTCATGGCAAGAAGTGAAGCAGTACATTCATGGCAGAAATGCCAGTTCATGATACCAAAAGGAAACAGAACTTGAAGACATTGGGTTGCTTTATTACAGCAGCAAGCCATGTATATATTTCTGGTTTTAACCACCCAGAGTGGGAAAATATCCTAGATGGGTCTAACGAATGAATGAACAAACAAACAGATTGATGCCTGAAGGATGCTGGAAGTCATAGTATTAAAAAGTAACTTTTCCAACCTCTACAAACAAAATACCACCATTCAGAATTTTAAAATAGGGTTTTAGTAGTTAGATTTTATTACAATAACTATAGCTAGAGTGCAATTTGTAGCAGCAGCGGCAGCAGCGCCATACAATCAATTCTGATTTATGGTGACTGTTTCCTGGATTTTCTAGATATGGAGTACTCAGAAGTAGTCACCTGTTCCCTTTTTCTGGGAGCACTCTGGGACTGCACATTTTACCCAAAGCCACACAGGTCGACACAGTGGGAAATCAAACTATCTGTCTCTGGCTATAAACCCAGACATCTAAAACACTGAGCTATTGAAGTTCTGAAAATATCCCACTATTGCTATAATAAAAATAATTACATGTCTTCAAGTAAATTTCAACTGGAGTGGCCTTTTCCAGCATTTTCTAGGTACAGAGCATACCCATCAAGCATGGATCCAGAAAATATGGGACCTGCACAGAAGCCTTCTGTGCAGAACCCTTCTGCGCATGCACAGAAGGGTTCTGCGCATACACGCATGCACAGTAACTACTTTCCCTGCCGGTCAAATTATGGGATGGTGGCGGGAAAGAGGAGGAAGCGGCGCTGAAATATGGGAAATCCCAATCAATCCTGGATACTTGACAGGTATGGTACAGAGTTCTCAGAAATAGTTTACCATTCCATTCTTTAGAGGACTCTGTGAGATTCTGCAGCTTGTCCAGGGCCACACAGGTTGGCTCTTCTTTTAGAAGACTCGGTGGGGAATTGAAACCCTAACTTCCAGTGAATCCGTCAAATACTGTATCTAACTCACCGAGCTAACAGCTGCTACTGCTTTAACCTGGTGGGATCACTACAATCCTGAATTTCCTGGTGGGCCTTATATCTGACAGTGTACCCACTGATCAAATGACATAAAGATAAGTGAGGGCCATACTCACCATCTTTGTTGTTGTTCAGTCACACAATCGAGTCCGACCCTTTACAAACCCATGAACCACAGCATGCTAGTCTCCTCTATTCATCTGCCATCACCATCTTACTTTCTATGTTTGCCACATTATCAGTCTCAGAGAGTCAGATGTGAGTCTGGTGGATCCTGTTGGACCCATTTCACAGGTCTTTCCACAGATTTAAATATTCAAGGACATTTTCATCATACTATTACTGTACTCTCATTGGTTAGTGATGTAATATAGTTTGTTGGACTGTGGCAATGTTTATGTAATATTTTGTGTTTGATTTATTTAATGTTGACTTATTATTGCTAGCCACTCGGAGTAGTGCACACACATGAAATCAATCAATCAATCAATCAATCAATCAATCAATCGACTGACCACCTGACTGACTGACTGATCAATCAATCAATCAATCGAAATCAATCGAAATCAATCAAAATCAATCAAAATCAATAAAAATCAATAAAAATCAATAAAAATCAATCAAACAATCAAAATCAATCAAAATCAATCAAAATCAATCAAATAAATAAATTCGGACTAATATTACTAGAGTGGTGAGGAATGGAGTTGCAGGAAAGACTGGGCTATTACATTTGTAAAACAATCTGGTCTCTCTAAGAAATTCCACTTTCTGGGGTCAGCAAACTTGCCTCTCCAGATGTTTTGGACTTCAATTTCAAGAAGTCCAAGAACACCTGGAGAGACAAGTTTGCTTACCCTCTGATCTAGGCAATTCATTGATTCACTGTCCTGATTTTCTTGCCTTACCTTGCCCAGCACTATGTTGGCTCACTTCTCAGATCCCTTCAAATGGCCTTTAATGCATTCTGATGGTCATCAGGGTATGCATTACACAATGGTCCAGAATCTTCATTTGCAATTGCATTGCTATAATTACAAACAGAACAGCTAATTGTGGAAAAATCCATGAGGGGGATGGATGTCGATGATTGGCCATGTCCTATCCTATCTGCCATAGATAATTCAAGATTTCTTTATTGCTGTACTATGATAGAAACTACAGCAGTAGCAGCAAGAAGAACAAAAATAAGAGCAACCTATTGTATGATTGTTTCTGGAGCTCTGGGCAGTTCTTGCATTTTCCAATTTTTTTGAATATTTCAAAAGAGCTACCTAATGCAAGGGCTAAACAAACACAAAGACTGTGCAGTTAAGTCACCAGCCACATAATCAGCATGAAATATATGTTGAAAGTTCATGTTGAAAAAGCCAGGTTGCAATTTCAAAACCAGGGGACAAAGTATGAAAGCTACAGACTGGGAAATTATCTGATGATAAAGAAAGCTGTGGTTTGCAAACAGATGAATCATCTATGTGGGCATTTCAATTATGAATTTGCTGTTCATTTCATACATGGCAAGTGGGCTCAGATTTTTGAAATCTGTATACTGTGTGTACAGTATACAGATTTCAAAGGATAAGTAGCTGATATGCAAATATAGAAGACTTAATATAGCAACTGACATAGAGACTTTATACTGACTAAACATAGAAACTGACATAGAGACTGTGTTTTAAAGTGTGATAATATACATGATAATATGTAGTCTTAAATGTTTTAAACTTTTAAAAACTGTGATAAAATGTATGAGGAGAAAAAAATGGCGTAGACACCGGCAAAACATGCCACAAAGCTTGCCAAGAGAACCCTATTGACCAAAACAAAAGGCAAAACAAAGGAGCAGGCTAGGTGATACAGGATGCTTAACACCACAGAGGGGAGGAAGGGGAGGGACAGGAAAGGGGGAGGGGAAATGCAATTTTGTAAGGAGCAATACTGCATAGGGACATGGAATGTGAGATCAATGAACCAAGGTAAACTGGAAGTGGTAAAAAATGAGATGGAAAGAATAAGCATTGACATCTTAGGCATCAGTGAGCTCAAATGGACAGGGATGGGGGAATTCAGCTCTGGAAACCATCATATCTACTACTGTGGGCAAGAAAACCTTAGAAGAAATGGAGTAGCCATAATTGTCAATAAAAGAGTGAGAAAAGCAGTAATGGGATACAATCTCAAAAATGACAGAATGATGTCAGTCAGATTTCAAGGCAAACCTTTCAATGTCACTGTGATCCAAATATACGCACCAACCACTGGTGCAGATGAAGCCACAATGAACCAGTTCTATGAGGACCTAGAACACCTCATAGAACAGACACCAAGAAATGATGTCCAAATTATATTAGGAGACTGGAATGCCAAAGTAGGAAATCAAAAAGTGGAGGGAATAACAGGCAAATTTGGTCTTGGGACACAGAATGAAGCAGGGCAAAGACTGATAGAGTTCTGCCAAGAGAACGCACTGGTCATAGCAAACACTCTCTTCCAGCAACACAAGAAGCGACTTTACACATGGACATCACCAGATTGACTACATACTCTGCAGCCAAAGATGGAGAACCTCCATACAGTCAGCAAAAACAAGACCTGGAGCAGACTGTGGCTCAGATCACAACCTATTGATCGCAAAATTCAGGCTTAGACTAAAGAAAATAGGGAAAACACGGAGACCAGAAAGATATCACTTAGACAGCATCCCTAAAGAATACACGGTGGAGGTGATGAATAGATTTAATGGCTTAGACTCGGTAGACAGAGTACCAGAAGAATTATGGACGGAGATGAGGGACATCATGCAGGAAGCAGCAAAGAAAACCATACCAAAAGAAAAGAAGAGTAAGAAAGCAAAGTGGTTGTCTGACAAGGCACTGAAAATAGCAGAGGAAAGAAGGAATGCAAAAGCCAAAGGAGAAAGGAAAAACTACAATCATTTGAACACAGAATTTCAAAGAAAAGCAAGGAGAGATAAGGACAACTACCTAAAATAACAGTACAGAGAAATGGAGGAAAACAACAAAAGAGGCAGAACCAGAGATCTTTTCAAAAAAATCGGGGAAATTAAGGGAACATTTAAAGCAAAAATGACCATGATAAGGGACAAAGATGGAAAGGAGCTAGCTGATGCAGAAGAAATTAAGAAAAGATGGAAAGAGTACACAGAGGAACTTTACAAAAAGGACCTCAACACTCCTGACAATCACAATGATGAAGAAGTTGAACTTGAGCCAGACATCCTGGAGAGCGAAGTCATAAAGGCCCTAAAGAGCACTGCAAACAACAAAGCTAGTGGAGATGATGGTATCCCAGTTGAATTTTTCAAAGCGCTAAAAGATGACGGCGTCAAATTACTGCAATCAATATGCCAGCAGATTTGGAAAACAAAACAGTGGCCACAGGATTGGAAAAGATCAGTATACGTCCCAATCCCAAAAAGGGCAATGCCAAAGAATGTTCAAATTATCGAACAATCACGCTCATCCCACATGCCAGCAAGGTGATGCTCAAGATAATACAGGATAGACTTCAGCAGCATGTGGAGAGAGAATTACCAGAGGTGCAGGCCGGTTTCAGAAGAGGCAGGGGGACTAGAGACCACATTGCCAACATAAGCTGGATCATGGAGAAAACAAAGGAATACCAGAAACAAGTTTACTTTTGTTTTATTGACTACACTAAGGCATTTGACTGTGTGGACCACAACAAGATGTGGCAAGTAATTAAAGAGATGGGAATACCAGAGCACCTCATATGCCTCCTGAGAAATCTGTACATGAACCAAGAAGCAACAGTTAGGACAGAACATGGAATAACAGAGTGGTTTGGAATAGGAAAAGGAGTAAGACAAGGCTGCATTTTGTCACCATGCCTATTCAACCTATACACAGAGCACATAATGCGCAGTGCAGGGATGGAGGAATCACAATATGGGATTAAAATCGCTGGGAGAAACATCAACAATCTGAGATATGCAGACGATACCACCCTAATGGCAGAAAGTGAGGAAGACCTAAAGAATCTCTTGATTGGGCTGAAGGAGGAGAGTGCAAAAGCTGGCTTGAGACTAAATATCAAGAAAACCAAGATAATGGCAACAGGCCCAATCAGTTCCTGGAAAATAGACGGGGAAGAAGTAGAAGCAGTGACAGATTTTACTTTCTTAGGCTCAAAGATCACTGCAGATGGGAATTGTAGCCATGAAATAAAAAGGCGACTGATTCTTGGGAGACAAGCAATGAGAAACCTGGGGAACATAGTGAAAAGCAGAGACATCACATTGCAAACAAAAATTAGAATAGTCAAAGCAATGGTTTTCCCAGTAGTAATGTATGGATGTGAGAGCTGGACAATTAGGAAGGCTGAATGCAGAAGAATAGATGCCTTTGAAATGGGGTGTTGGAGGAGGGTCTTGAGAGTCCCCTGGACAGCGAGGAGAACAAATAGGTCAATCTTAGAAGAAATCAACCCTGACTGCTCATTGGAAGGTCAAATAGTAAAGATGAAGCTAAAATACTTTGGACATCAAATGAGAAGGGAGGATTCACTTGAGAAGGCATTGATGTTGGGAAAGGTGGAGGGCAAAAGAAGAAGGGGGAGGCCAAGGATGAGATGGCTAGATGGTATTGTAGACACAATGGGCACAGAGCTGGGAGGGCTGAGGGGGATGGTGGAGGACAGAGGCGCCTGGAGAACAATGGTCCATAGGGTCGCAAAGGGTCGGAACCAACTGTGCGACTGAACAACAACAAAATACTGTGTGTACATTTCCATATTATTACTGGAATTTTTCAGGCATGACACTACAGATGGATAACATCCAGCCCACTGGTATGCTTAGGACCTGAATACTGACTTTTAACTGGGGTAGATGTGCTTGGTTTCTTCTGCTGTTTTTCCTCCCTCCATAGATGCCTTCCACCTCTCAGTCCATTCTTACTGTAAAAAGAGATGCCAAGCCTGATTCTGAATAGTGCAGCAGAGCACAGTTGTTCTGCGTTCAAGCGTGTGTTTGACTTGGCAACTGTTCCTCCTGTACAGATCTATGAGGACTTTCTTATCCTGTTTGTTTTTCTTTGAAGATAAAATGCAAAAATATTTGGTGGTTTGTGTCCCAGGTCAGAGGAATCCAACTGTGAAAGAGGGCAGGTATAGGTTACATGGGAAGAGGATGCTAGTTAGTTGGCCCCGGGTTGTTATTCTTATGTTCAGTTAATGATCTTGATGAGCACTCCAAATAGGGACATTTTATTACTAACCCTGTTTGGCAAGAACATGGGAGGGAAATATTGAGAAAAGCCCATGAGGCTACAACTGATTCCATACAATTACCTCTGTGCTTACTGTACCCAATAGAAAAAATGGGATTAGCAGAAATATCCTTTCCTTTCAACTTGAAGGAATGGAGGTACTGTGGAAGATAGATTTCCAGTGATGTATATATGAATGATAGAGCTACATTACATAGTCCAGTCTCCCTTGTGCCCACCAGCCTGGTGGTCACCTGATGTTTTAGACTCCATCTCACAGCCCTTTTCTCTTCCAGCATCTCTTTCCACTGCTATATGATGGACCAGGTGTCCTTCAAATGTTTCAAATCTACACATCTCATAACTGCCAACAGTTGGCAGTCCTAGCCAGGATAATGAAATGTGAAGACTAAAACATCAAGTAGATGCCAAGTGAGATAATGCTGTTTTAGTCACATGTTGGCTTATGTGATTAAATTTCTTTGGATCTGAGAATGACCAGCTCAACTATTTTGTGTTGCAACCTCATAGCTATTCTTTAGCAAGGCTATAGGAAGCCTATTGGGATCCCTAATCATAGAATCATGAAGTTGGAAGAGGCCTATGAGGCCAATCGAGGCCAACCCTCTGCTCAGTACAGGAATCCAAATCAGAGGAGATCTGACAGGTGGCTGTCAGATTTCCTCTTGAATGCCTCTAGCATTGTAGCTCTCACTACCTCCCAAGGTCACTAGTGCATTGTAGTATTGCTCTAACAGTTAATAATTTCCCCCAATATTCAGCCTAGATTCATGTAGTTTGAGCCTGTTATTGTGTTTTGCACTCTTACTTTTTGCCCTTTTTGAAGATAAAATTTTAACCCTCCTTCAATTGTCTGGCACTTCACCAATCCTCGATGATTTCAAGATAATGTTAGATAGTGGTTCTGAAATCTTTGTCCTTTAACTACATTTTAGAAGGTTTCAGGGAAGGATACGATTTGGCTAAAACTACATTATCCTCACACCTCTCAAGCTCTAAAATATTAAACCAGAGGAGGCTGGGCGAAACCTATGGAGAGCAGGAATAACACACCTTGCCAAATGAATGCATACTGAAGAGTATCTCCCACCAGGACAAAATTCTGGCTGGACCATCTGAAAGTTGCTTAAATGAAGCAAAATAGGAAGATCAAAGAAATATCAAGTCAAATAGGGCTACATGGATGTGATGCAAGACAAATTTCGAGTGAATGTAGAGAAATTCAATCAATGAAGCATTTATGTACATGAAATTTATGCCCAATTTTAAGTACAATAGTTCTACTTAATGGTGAAGATAATGTTAATTGAAATAGCCTGCTTCTAGTAAAAATAGTCTAACTGTTTTATCATTTTAATTTGTTTTAATTTTAACCCTATTTCATATACAGTGGTACCTCATACAACGATTTTAATCTGTTCCATGGGGCTCGTTGTTGTATGCAACAATTGCTATACGATACATGCATTGTATACATGATTTTTTTTGCTAAGTGGTTTTTCCCATTGAAAAAGGAAAATTGTTATGCGAGACACCATCCCCCACCCCCCAAACCTAATTGTTATGCGATTTTGATGCTATCCGGGGAGATTGTTGTATGAGGTTCCACTGTATGCCCATAATTTTAGATTGCATAAGGTTGCCATATGTCCCGGAAGACCAGGAATTTGCCAGATTTTGATTGTCATGGCCAGTTCTGTAAAAATCATTGAAAAGTCCTGGATTTGCAAAGTTTCAAACCAAGGGACATCTCTTAGTTTGAAAAAAAAATTCTCACCTTTTTCTTGCTGCCTTAGAGTGATGTATCTACTCAAGCACCAACCAGCATCTGTAGCAGCAGCTACAGCATCTTGGTGGCTGAAGAAGAAGAAGGAGATTGGGTTGATCAGTGTGGCCTGATCATCGGTAAGCAGAGGTCCCCAGTGGTCACTGAACCCACCTCCCAGCTGACAGGCAACTTGGTGATGGGATAAATTGAAGGTCTCTGAAAGGAGAAAGAAAAAGAGTGGTGCATAGGGGGGAGAGGAGGACAAAGGCACTCCAGTAGGTCTCCTCGACAGCCCCATCTGATGCATGTACAGTTTGAAGAATGCAATGACATCACATGGCTGTCCTGGTTTGCATGATGCTCAGATACAGATAAAGAAAGCCTAGAATTGTGAAGAGTCAAGGTTGGATCTTCTAAGTTTCCCTATGACATGCACAAGCTTTTTCCTCAGGAGTTCCTACACATCAGGATTACAATTTTCCATTTAACTTTCAACACCAATTAGTTAGCGTCTCTCCTGCAACTGGAATATGGCTGCTTGTTAATCCAGTTGTATTTTTTAATACAAGGATTTCGAAAACATGTAGATCACAGGACCAATTTTAAAAGCGGTATCCCTCATTAATAGCAGGAAAGAAATACTTCCTGAAAAATGGTGCTTTCAATAAGGTCTGTGGCATTTTAAGAAAGAGAGAGAATGCTTTCTCTATGGATTGTTATGATTTAATCATATGGTTATCTTATAAAATCTTAAACAATGAATCATCTGAGATTTTTACAAGTGGCACAGCCTTAGTGAATGCACGTAATCTTTTCCTTTGACATAGGCAAGTAGCATTTTTGATTTGTCAGCATGCTATTAGTATTGCCACATATCATTTCTATAAAAATGAAACCTATTTTAGATTGCCTTCACAATAAGCTTTGAAACTTAGTTGCTACCTCTCATTCCCAAATAAAGCACTAAGACACTGAAATTGTCCTGAGCTATAAAGAGAACAGTTGAATTCATAAACCACCAATTTAATTCTCCATGAACTCTAGTATAGATAACTTTTTCTTGGCTCAATTTTACCTGCATGTGGCCATTACCTTTCTGGAACATTTATTCACTCTGCTATGCTAATAATTAACCTTTTAAGCTTAGGTAAAGGTAAAGGTTGCCCTTGCTCAAAAGCCAGTTGTATCTGACTGTAGGGTTCAGTGCTCATCTCTGTTTATAGCCAAAGAGCCAGCACTGTCTGCATCTGCACACATTTCCGTGGACACGTGGCAAGCATGCCTCAACATTGGAGTGCATAGAATGCTGTTTACCTTCCCACCAAAGTGGTCCCTATTTATCTAGTTGCAATTTCTTGCTTTTGAACTGCTAGGTTGGCAGGAGCCGGGAGAGGGGAGCTCACTCCGTCATGCAGTACTCAGGAATCAAACTCCGACCTTCCAGTCATCGAGTTCAGCAACTTAACCACTTGAGCCACCGCAATCCCCCTTTAAGCTTAGGGTCTAACTTTCTTTGTTTGCACCAGAAGCACCGCATTGATACTCTCATCAACCCCCTTTGCATGGGCTGGATAATTCCACAGTAGGCTGGCATTTTTGCCTGTTGATTAGTATATGGTCAAGACTGTAATTCTTATGTTCTTATGTTCTTATGTTCTTATGTGTTTGTACTTGTATGTCCAAACTATTTCCTATAGCTTTCAAAGAAAACTGTTCCTTTTAAAGATATTCTGCTTTGAGATTTGGTAGTTTTTTTCATTGTTAAGGTTGGTCTTGACAAATACCTTTCTGATGGATTCATTCTTCAGTTCCTTTGGTTTGATCTGGTGTTAGAAAGGTTAGCTGGCAAGGTTGCTGCTGAAGGTATGCCCGATTGTATCCACAATCTTCATGGAGGCTCTCTCTGTGTACCCCATGTACTTCTCATTTAAGGAGAGAAGAAGCAGTGGACACCTAGAGAACAAAGCAAGAGAATGACCCTCTACATCCTCTGAAAGGATTGGAGCAGTGGTGAGATTCACGTTTTTTTTAATATCTACTCTATGGGTGTGGTATTGTGGGCATGGCCAGAGGGAAAGCCCTGTGTTGCACCCAAATTAGGACTACTTTATTTCAAAACTTGGATGGGGCCAGTCAGAATTTCTGCTACCGGTTTTGGAGAACTGGTGCGAACCTGCTGAACCCTACCACTGGATAGGAGCTTCAAGTCCACCAGCTCAGATCCAGGAAGAGCCTTATGGCAAGAACAAACATTCTTGAGTATACACAAGAGCAAAATCAAATTAGAAGTTGCAGGAGCTTACTGGACAAGGAACAACATTAAAGGAGGATATAGCTGAGGAATGCAACCTCCCTTACATCACTTGGAGGATTCTGAATAGGCTGAGGGTTGGACTGCCTAAATGTAAGACCAACATGCTCAAGTAGAAGTTGCTGGCAGACAACATGCTATGTGAATGTGGAGCGAAAGAGAATCTGGCTCAATTACTCATCTGCCAATTACTGCCAGAAACATGCACCGATGAGGACTTAAGTTTGGCCAACAACAATGCCAAGAAAGTGACTTCATTTTGGCAGTCCAGGATTTGATTTGGACATGAAAGAAGAAGTGTTTTTCATTGGTCAGTGTGTGTTCCAAAGTAACATCTAGGTATTTGGAAGTAAAATAATGATCTACTTGGACAACCTTCCAGACAACTTGATGTTTTTGAGATGTCTGCTTATTTCTCAAATGAAAAGCCCATAATTTGAATCTTGGTAGGCTTTAATTAGATTTCTCTCATAGCAAGTGAAAAGTTCTTTTAATGCATCTCTTAAAAGGTGTTCTACCATCTGAAACTGTACAACTAAAGATTAAGATTGTCAGCATAAATAAATTTTATATGCCTTGAGGAAATGTTTGGTTGTTGATATAGAGTTGAACAAAATAGGGGCTAGTACACTGCTCTGAGTTAGACCATTAATTATCCTTGAAAGTTATTGAAAAATCCATTGAATCAGTGGAACATAGGGAGGAATTGATTCACCAAATCCTTACTGATTTAATAGGCCTACTCTAGTTGTGACTTACTATTGGATTTCAACCAATATGTGTTAAATATTGAATTTGCACTGTATAGTACTTTCCAAGTCTAAACCCATCCTATTGTGGGATCAAGATTGGTTTCACTACTTTCACTAGCTGTTGAAGAATAATTTTTCCAGGATTTTATAAAGATGACAAAGTAGTGAGATTGATCCGATTTTCTGGTGTGTGGGTTCTTTACCAGGTGTCAAAACAGCAGTTGGTTGTACTTTTTTCCTAATTTTCAGAATCCTGAGAGAGTCAAGACAATTATTACAAAAAATTAAGAAAGCACTTTTTTCATTACTGTGCCAAAATGGTTTACTGTTCTATGTGGATGTCATCCAGGCCTGCTGCATTGCCATTTTTTGCAATTCACTTAGGATGAATGTCTTGTCAGATCTCCAGCTGCTTTTTTCTTTCAACTTTAAATTCTAATTTCTTATGCTGATGTTCAGAATTTACCATTAATGAGTAGTTGACACGCTCTTTGACTTGTTGAAAAGTCTGCATGAATAGGGCCTTTAGTGGACAGCTACAGAGCTTGGCAGTTTCTATTGAAAAGATGACTGGAACAACATAAACATAAAACTTGGATATTCACCAATAATCAAGAAAATATGAAAAGCTATTGCAAGGCAAACCCAACATCTCATAGTTTTCAAAAAGGAATGATGGAAATTTGAAAAAAAAAGATGTGAGCAGTGATATAACTGAATGATGATTAATGGAACAGAGAAGGTTTATCATCTGGAATATTGTATTTTCAGAATTGGAATTACAAGAATTGGAGAAGAACCATGACAGAATAATGACCAAAGTATGGAAAAAACTGAATGGTAGGAAGAGAGACAATAGTAGGAAAATGTATTCATAGAAGAACAACCTATGAACAAGCCCAGCAGCCATAAATGACAGAACAGCAACAATCTTTGAAGGAAAATACAGAGAAACAAAGATTCCCTAATTTATGACAGTTATGGGATAAAAAAGTAAAAGATCAACTGACTTATGCAAATGTGATGGTCAGTAACTTTCAGCCAACACATTGAAGGAAATAAACCAGCTCCTGTATAGTACAGCTGTCATAATAACCATGGAGCTTGATTGCAAGATGCCAAAAACTCAGAAATTATGTAGCACTTTCCAAATGAAAAATTTGTCTGGAAAAGAAAATAGCGCACTATGTGTAGACATTAGCAATTTAAAATACTTAAAAGATTTAAAACTTAAAAATGAAAAAGTAAAACCAGATTTTACAAAATATGATTTAGAAAGGAACACAATTGTTGAAATGATCTCTGGCAGGAACGAGGTTGTCTGTCCGTTCTTGCTCTCCCTTGACCTCTCTGCGGCTTTTGATACCGTTGGCCACAGTATCCTTCTGGAACGGCTCCGAGGATTGGGGATCCAGGGCACTGTGTGGTCCTGGTTTTCCTCATTTCTGAAGGGCCGGACCCAGTCGGTGTGGTTGGATAGTGGGAGATCGAGCCCTAGGTCACTCAAGTAAGGGCTGCCTCAGGGTTCGGTGCTCCCCCTCTCCTATTTAACATTTACATGAAGCCACTGGGTGAGATCATTCGTTCCCACTGGGTGCGGTACCATCAGTACGCGGATGACACTCAGTTGTACATCTCGGCCCGTGGTGATCCCAGCGATGCTATCAAAGTCCTGTCTGGGTGTCTGAAAGATGTGGGGGTCTGGATGGGGGCCAACGGGCTACAACTGAATCCCAGCAAGACTGAGTGGCTGTGGATTGGGGGCCCTGGGTTGCCCAGGGAATTACCATCTTTGGTTTTGGATGGGGCAGTTTTGCCCCAGGCAAACCCAGTGCGCAACTTGGGGGTCCTCCTGGACTCGCTGCTGCTGCTAGAAGAACAGGTGGCAGCCATGGTCAGGAGGGCTTTTGCACAGCTGGAATTAATTCTCCAGTTGCGCCCATTCCTGGACAGGGACTATCTGGTCATGGTCACTCATCCTCTGGTCACCTCCAGACTAGATTATTGTAATGTGCTCTACATGGGGCTGCCCTTGACAACCATTCAGAGGCTACAGCTGGTCCAGAATGCGGCAGCCCAGGTGGTGACAGGGTGTGGATGTTATGCCCATGCCTCGCCACTGCTTCAGGAGCTGCACTGGTTACTAGTTTGCCTCCAGGTGCAATTCAAGGTGCTGGTTTTGACCTTTAAAGCCCTATATGACAGTGGGCCAGGCTACCTAAGAGACCGCATCGCCCTAAGGACGTCTGTCCGTCCAACCAGGGTGGACCAGAGGGGCTCTCTTATTGTACCATCTGCTAGAGGAGCTCGCCTCTATAGCACAAGGGGGAGGGCCTTCTCCGTGTCCACACCGGCACTCTGGAACCTCTTACCAACAGAGCTACATCTCCAAAAGGAATTGCTGCCTTTCAGAAAAGAACTTAAAACCTGGCTGGCAGGCCAAGTATGGGGTGCAGGTGGAAAGGTGACTCCTGTTGGGTGGCTGGTATAGTGAATTCCAGCCCCCTCAGTCCCTGCACCCTTTTTAGGGGGAGGGTAGTTTTTAAGCTGTTTTAATCATGTTTTTATTATGATTGTGAACCGCCCTGAGTTGGCCTTGGCCAAGTGGGCGGTATAGAAATCAAAATAATAAATATAAATAAATTATAGAAGAATTAAAACATGTAACAGCTACAGGAAAGACAATTAAAAGGTATGAGGGATACTTAAAATAATATAGGGAAAGCATACAATTTCAAAACAACCAACAACTATTTTATAAATTGAGTCCCAAGGAGAGGCTAGGAGAAAATGTAGTTCAAAAGAATCTAGGGCCATGTAAAGACGATGCTTTAAAAGTTTGGGGAAAATATTGGGAAAGCCTGACTGGATATGAAAGCCCGACTTTGACATAATAAAAATGCCTCATGGATCAAGACATTTGCAAGGGAGTCCAAAGAAAACCTATGGGTGATAAGAACTCAAATGAGTAAGAGACACTAAAGGCTGTGAAAAATTGGAGTGCACCTAGACCAGTTGAGTTGTATGGAGTTTGGTTAAAGCATTTAACAATTCTCCATCAATGAATAGCAATTCAATTCAAACACTTACTTCAAATTGTCACAACTGAGGTCACGCAGGTCACACATTCCTGATAATACAAAATTAAGAAAAGGACAATGAACCCTGGGGGGGGGGCACAAATGTTCAACCTAGTAAACACACTCCTTCCTCCAGCTTGGTCGCTTGGCCGCACTCCCCCAGCTTGGCTGCACTCCCCCAGCTTGGCCACACTTCCCCCACGCTCCTTCCCCCGGCTTGGCTGGCTGGTGGGAAGTGGGAGCAGCTGGGGTGAGGCTCTTATGACCATAAAGCTGCCCCATTGCCACCGCTGCTGAGGCGCTGCGCTCCTTCCCCCGGCTTGGGGAATAAGTCCCGGGGAGAGGCTGTCCCTATGCAATAACTGTCCCTATGCAATTCTTGGATATATTATGTGTCTAGCAGAGTTGCTGCTGTAGCATTTTTAAAGTGTAGACAAGTCACCTGTGTCCATAGAAATAAGAATTCACTTTGACCTTGACAAAAGTCTTTTTGTTATTGGTGACCAAGTATAGGCCATTGTCAAGGTTGTATAGTTAAACTCATCCAATGGTGTTTGTACCACCTCACAATTAGTACTTCTGAAGTGGATGGATCAGCCAACATGTGCTGTTATTACTTAAATCAGGGATTCTCAACCTGCGGCCCTCAGGCCAGATGTGGCAAGTGGCACCATTTCATGTGGCGCCCCACCACCACCTCCACCATACTTGAAACTGTCATGTGGTAGTCAAAGGGCAAAATGGCCATCCAGCCCCCGAAGCTGTCTGAGGGAGATTGACCCAGCCCCCGGCTTAAAAAGGTTGAGAACTGCTGACTTAAATACACATACTATATAACCTGTAATTAGAAGAGTGATGTTCATGTATGGTTGTCATAGTGGAATATTTTCTTATAATTTTAAGATTATTTTGCTAAGTTTTATTATTAGTCTTCATGTCACATGCAAATTGTGGGTACACTTTACATTTTTGAACCACAATCTGGCATACCCTGGACAACAGCAACCTTGTTTTACCAGCTAATCTTTCTAATGCCAAATCAAACCAAAGGAACTAAGGAATGAATCCACTCAAAAGATCTTTGTCAAGACCAATCTCAACAATTATTTTAATAAATGTTGAGGGACTTTCTAATAATAAGAGTATTCTACTATTGAACATGTGCAGTAAATACAAATGTGACATATCTCTGGTTCAGGAAACACATAGGGGGACAGCAAGTTACAGACCCAAAATGGCTGGAATAGAATTAGTTATTGAGAGACTGCATGACCAGTATGATGATGATGATGATGATGATGATGAGGAGGAGGAGGAGGAGGAGGAAGGAGGAGGAGTCACAAGCATCTTCTCCCCTTTTCAGAGCCAAGAGACTGCCTCTGTTGCTAAAAGGCCAGTTTTAATCATTTTTTTCTTAGGAACATAGGAACTACTGTATATTAGATTTATGATATGTTGTGGGGAAGCAGCAGCAGCAGCAGCAGCAATACTACAAAAGCACACCATTTAAAAATACACTCATATTAATAATTTTTTGGCATTCTGAGATTAGTTTCTTTTCCTCACATTGCCATTTCCCTTTTTGTTTTGCCACCATTTTTATTGGGGGCAGCTTTGCTTGAAGTTCATGTTGAAATATTGAATCAGATAGTGAATTGTTAATGCTATCGTTGCTCATGAAGTCAGGCATTGCAGCTTGCCAAAAATGCTGAAATGTACATCTCAAAGACAGGATGTTGCATCTCATTGGTATAAACAGACTGTTACTGAGAGTTCACAGTCAGGGGAATTTGGCTTGATGTTAAATGTCCCCAGTTTAAATTGGTTTCACTAGGATACATCTTAGAAAAACAGAAAATATGTAGTAAACCTAGATAAACAGGCATTAAATGGACATATAGGCCAATGATATAGATGGATATGCAGCAGATCTGCCTATGTATGCATGATAATTAGTTCACAGCGGATTATGTCATTCCTTTGGTATCTTAATTCAGTTTGAACATTTATTTATCTTTATTTACAATGGGTTAAGTTCAATTATTAATCCTCACTAGAGCGGACTCATTGAATGACTGGGGCCTGTGTAACATTCCATGGGTTTGCTCTGGTTGGGACTCAGAACTGGATTTAGTCCATTTCCCCCCCACTTTAACCAGTTGATGCTCCGATAAATGTATACAATATAAGGCAACCGTCAATTCCACTATTTACAATTAAAGCTCACAGCTCAAGAAAATGACAAAACCCAAGAAGATCAAGACCATTTAGCTGAAGCTTTGCTCTTCCTTCCTGCCTTTCTCCCTTTCAGTCCCCCAGCTTGGAAGGCTGCACAGGGTGATAATGGGGCTGCTAAATTTCTTTTAATGATTGGTGTAAGCTTCTAAAAGGCCAAGAAACAAAACTTGACCAGGCTCCTCTGGAGAAAGGGTTGTGTTCAGTCACAAAGCAATAGGGAAAGGAAGGGTTGGGAGAGGCGGGGTGGCTGTTGCTTTCACACTGTTAGGTGTTTAAAGAAAGACAAGCCAGGACACAGATGACTAATTCTGGCTAATTGCAACCTGCCTGGGTCAAGGCCCCAGACCTCACTGCTCATAGGTCAGGGCAACATCCATCACTGGCCTCTTCTCTGAAAAGTGGATCAACAGCAATTCTAAAAGACAATGGGTGGTACTTTGGAGGAACTTGAGTGGGCTTAACAGCAACATAATTCAATCTTCATTGGAGGTAATTCCCTCATACCTAACCCTCTCCTTCGACTGACAGGATAGCATGATGAGAAGCTGATCAGTTCTTCTTTGCTCAGTAACCCACTCATCTTTGCAGAGTTTACATCCCCCCCACTGCATGGTTATGGGAGATAAGCAAGGGCTTTGTTAGAAGTTGGTTGTATAGGCACATGCAGCTTTGAAGAAGGAAAGTATTGTACCATCTTCTAATTTGGGACATTAACCTCTTATCAATTCCGTCCTTGGAAACAGTTTTAATGGATGGGTTCAGTGTCTGGAATGGGCTGCTGCACCCCTTGACCAAACCCTATGAGATTCGACACACACATAGCTTGCACACGTGAGCAGGTCATTGTGGGGGTCCCAAAGCCCATTGAGGGAGTTGTCCTCTAAATTGATCTGCAAAGGAGGTATATTCAACAGAAGGGTTTGTGTCTGCCCTAGTGCTAGGCCAACCGGGGTGTGTGTGTGATGTCATCACCGCAGTGGGTTTCCTGGGCAACACTGGCACTCAGCTAGCCAGGTTGGGACCACCTGGGAGAAGCTGGGCACCCCTGCTAGTTTAATATAAAACTTAGAAATGTCTCTTTCCACTAAATGTATTGTCATTTGGAGCGTATTAAAACCACAACTCATTGTGAAAGTGACTCTGGGGTTTATTAAACGTCAACATGTTCACACTAAACTCCAACAAGTACACACCAAGAAGAGGAGATTTCAGCAAAAGAAACACAAGGGTATGGACTGTTTGTTAGCATGGGATGATTTACTTAAAAGCAAAGCACTTTTAAATCAGCTTATTTCAAAAAACTAAATACTGAGCTGTAATGATGTAGTATTTTCATGTATATTTTCCAGAGCTGAAAATTTACTTTTAAAATATAATCAGTTGTAATTCTTTGTTGTTGTTCAGTCACACAGTTGAGTCTAACCCTTTGTGAGCTCATGGACCACAGTACCCAGGCTCTTCTGTCATTCACCATCCACCAGAATCTGCTCAGATCCACACTCAATGATGATGTCTAACCATCTCATTCTCTGCAACTCCTTCTCCTTTTGCCTTCAGTCTTTCACAGCATCTGGGCCTTCTCCAGTGAGTCCTCTCTCCTCTACTCATTCGGTGGCCAAAGTGAGCTTCAGCTTCTGTATCTGTCTTTCCAAGAAGTAGTCAGGGTTGATTTTCTTCAGGATTGACAGTTCTGATTTCCTTGCAGTCCAGGAGACTCTAAAAGTCTTCTTCAGCACCACAGTTTGAGGCATCTACCAGTATTTTTCTGCATTCAGCAATCCTTATGGCCCAGCTCTCACAGCCATACATTACTTGCATGCAGTACCAACATGATGCTGGTGGGACTGCTGGTGGACAACAACACACAGTGTGAATGTGGAGAGACACAGAGTTCGGCCCATTTGCTGGTCTGCCGATTGCTGCCAGAGACATGCACTGATGAGGACTTGCGTTTGTGCAATGACAAAGCAAAAATTTTGTTGTTGTTCAGTCGCACAGTCGATTCCGACCCTTTGTGATCCCATGGACCATTTTCCTCCTGGCACCTCTGTCCTCCACCATTCTCCTCAGCCTGCCAAGCTCTGTGCCCATTGTGTCCACAATACCATCCAGCCATCTCATCTTTGGACGCCCCCTTCTTCTCTTCCCCTCCACCTTTCCCAGCATCAAGGCCTTCTCAAGTGAGTCCTCCCTTCTCATTTGATGTCCAAAGTACTTTAGCTTCATCTTCACTATTTGTCCCTCCAATGAACAGTCAGGGCTGATTTCTTCCAGTATTGACCTATTTGTTCTCTTTGCTGTCCAAGGGACTCTCAGGACTCTCCTCCAACACCACATCTCAAAGGCATCTATTCTTCTGCGCTCAGCCTTCCTAATTGTCCAGCTCTCACACCCATACATTACCACTGGGAATACCCTTGCTTTGACTATGCGAATTTTTGTTTTCAAGGTGATGTCTCTGCTTTTCACTATATTCCCCAGGTTTCTCATAGCTTGTCTCCCCATAATCAGTCATCTTTTTATTTCATGGCTACAGTCGCCATCTGCAGTGATCTTAGATCCTAGAAAAGTAAAATCTGTCAATGCTTCTACTTCTTCCCCGTCTATTTTCCAGGAACTGATTGGGCCTGTTGCCATTATCTTGGTTTTCTTGATATTTAGTCTCAAGCCAGCTTTTGCACTCTCCTCCTTCAGCCCAATCAAGAGATTCTTTAGGTCTTCCTCACTTTCTGCCATTAGGGTGGTATCATCTGCATATCTCAGATTGTTGATGTTTCTCCCAGCGATTTTAATCCCATATTGTGATTCCTCCATCCCTGCACTGCGCATTATGTGCTCTGTGTATAGGTTGAATAGGCATGGTGACAAAATGCAGCCTTGTTTTACTCCTTTTCCTATTCCAAACCACTGTCATTCCCTGTTCTGTCCTAACTGTTGCTTCTTGGTTCATGTACAGATTTCTCAGGAGGCATATGAGGTGCTCTGGTATTCCCATCTCTTTAATTACTTGCCACATCATGTTGTGGTCCACACAGTCAGAAGCCTTGGTGTAGTCAATAAAACAAAAGTAGACTTGTTTCTAGTATTCCTTTGTTTTCTCCATGATCCAACGTATGTTGGCAATGTGGTCTCTAGTCCCCCTGCCTCTTCTGAAACCGGCCTGCACCTCTGGTAGTTCTCTCTCCACATGTTGCCAAAGTCTATCCTGTATTATCTTGAGCATCACCTTGCTGCCATGTGGGATGAATGCAATTGTTTGGTAATTTGAGCATTCTTTGGCATTGCCTTTTTTGGGGATTGGAACGTACACTGATCTTTTCCAATCCTGTGGCCACTGTTTTGTTTTCCAAATTTGCTGGCATATTGAATGCAGTAGTTTGATTCCATCATCTTTTAGGGCTTTGAAAAATTTAACTGGGATACCATCATTTCCACTAGCTTTATTGTTTGCAGTGCTTTTTAGAGCCTTTCTGACTTCACTCTCCAGAATGTCTGATTCAAGTTCAAATTTCTCATTATTGTTATTATCAGGAGTGTTGAAGTCCTTTTTGTAGAGTTCCTCTGGGTACTCTTTTTCGTGTTCAGGGAATGAAGAAGCAGATGAGTGAAGTAGTGAAATTCAGCTCTTTATTAGTGGGGTTTGAACACAGTTTGGATGGGGCAAAACTCGGACTTATATACACTATAAACAGTAACAGTAACAATAATACAACAAGCCCATTGGCTAACAGAGTGTGCACATTTTCGATCCACTTATTTGCATAAGAATAGATACATGAGAAAAGATACATTCTGCTCCTGTCAGAAAACACAGTTACCATACATAACACTCTTGCCATCTTTTTTTGATCTCTTCTGCTTCATCTAACTCGTTTCCATCTTTGTCCCTTATCATGGTCATTTTTGCTTTAAATGTTCCCTTGATTTCCCCATTTTTTTTGAAAAGATCTTTAGTCCTGCCTCTTTTGTTGTTTTCCTTCATTTCTTTGCACTGTTCGTTCAGGTAGTTTTCCTTATCTCTCCTTGCTTTTCTTTGAAATTCTGTATTCAGGTGATTGTATTTTTTTTCTTTCTCCTTGGGCTTTTGTATTTCTTCTTTCCTCTTCATTTTTGCAGTCCTGATCAGGACACGAAAGAAGGATTACTTCTCGGAAGACCATCACTTTATCTCTGCAGGCTTTTGTCAGCAGGCTGATGTCTCAACTTTTTATTATGCTGCCTAGGTTTGCCATAGCTTGCTTCCCAAGGAATTAGGATCTTTTTATTTCATAGCTTCAGTGAACTTGGATCAGAAGAAAGTAAAGTATATCATTGTTTCCATTCCTTCTATTCTATTTACCAGGGATGGGGCCAGATGCCATGATCTTGGGTTTTTTTATATTGAGTTTCAAGCCAACTTTTGCACTTTCCTCCTTCACCCTCATCAAGAAGCTCTTTAGATATTCTTAACTTCCTCCCATTAGGGTAGTGTCATCCGCATATAAGGTTGTTGATATTTTCACCAACAATCTTATTTCCATTTTCTGAAAAGCCTTATTTAATATACTGCAAAAGTTTCAAATTTCTATTTGGAATTCACTATTTGAATTTGGATATTGAACTTTGGAACTTGGAAACAGACATAAATACTCATTTCTGATTCTGCATTGAATTTTGATTTTTCAACATTATCTATATATACTTTACATTTTGAACTGTTATAAAGAAGCTGCTTGCTGTTTTTGACTCTGACGTATAAGAGCATTTTCTGTTGAACTCCGTTTTTTACAAGTATATACACAGACAATAAGAAAGACATAATTCATTGTTTTTTTACATTTCTTTATTGTGGAATAAACGTTGGATTCACGTATTTGGATTCTTTTTTGCCACTCAATTGCGAACGGTTATTCCTTACTGTCACTTTGGCCTGCATGCAGGTTTCTCAGAAGACAGGTGTGGTGGTCTGGTACTCCCATCTGTTTGTTGTGCCCCACAAAATCAAAGCTTTAGTGAAATGAATGCAATTCTAGCGGAGTCTTTTGGAAAGGATGAGCTTTGAGGGCGTCTTGTAAAAAATGTTTTGGGTATCCAAAGCCTCCCTTTTACACCAAAAACAATAACTTTGAGTCCTCAGATATTGTTGCAGTAAAACTCTGGGAATCCATGCTACTGATTTTATTTGGTAGGTAATATGGGATAGGAACTTCAGAAACAGTGAAAGATACCTGAACTACATCCTTTGAGAACTTCCAATTCTTCTGAGTTCTCTAGCCATTGACATTCAGCAACCTAGCTTAAAAGGTACATCAGTCAACAGGGAAATTAATTTTACAAAGTCATACACAAATCCTTCAATCGCTGTACAACTCTGCCTGCCTTTGTGGAGGCCAGCAGAACTGGCACCATTCCATGGGAAAATTAGGACTTTCCTTCCTCATTTTATATTTCTACTTTCTCCCCATGTAATCATTTGACATTTCAGGATTTTATATATGCCTGTACTGGAAATGCACAAATCCTTGTCAGTTCATTGTGGATGTTAAGTCTTCTTGTTTTTAGATTGAAAAATTATATACTCCAGAATACCTAGAGGTCTGCCAAGTATGTAAAAACCCCTTCCTTATTTTTCTTTCAAACTCCTAAGTATCTGACTACTTGAGTTCATCATTAGAAGTAATAATTAACATATCATCCATGTGTAGAGGGGAGGTGTGCTGTCAAGTTGCTTCTGGCTTATAGTATCCCTAATAAGAATTTCAAGGTATGTGCTCCCTCACTCTCCATAAGTTTCCATGCCTTCCTTGGTCATTTATCAGGGCTATGTAGCTGCCATCTTTTCCAAAATATTGTCAATTATACTATGTCTTTGAGCAAAAAATTGTCATATGATGGCTTTTGCAGGCGCACCCCCCCAATAACGGACACAGACAACATTGAAAGTGGATAACAGCATAGGGCCACATTTATTGATTCAATGCCCTAGTCCGAATTATAAATTTGTATTGGTAAAACGACCAATCATAATTCCTAAGGCAAGCAGGCCGAAGTAACACTGGTAAGGTACCACCCCAAAATTGCCAACGGCAATTGGTTACAATGTATCAATTTGTATCAATTTGTTTGTTGACAACAAACAAATTGTTGACCGTAGTCAATAACTAACTCATGACCCCACCCTCTGACGCGTATCCGTGAAATCACAGGGTGATGCATGCTGGTTAGCAATCGTCATCACCCCATCGCCTGGTTCGTCGTTGACCGGACAACGTTTAACTAATTTATTCCTGTCTAGTGTTGTCCAGTCAATTGCGAACCTGCCGGATACTTGTGGGTCATACTGTTTACCTTACCAGTGCTACCCGCCACACGGAGGGGCTTCAAAGAAGACCTGACGCCCCCACCCAGACCGTCAGCTCGGTCAACAGGCCTGCTCGCCAATCACCTAACAGGAGGGCCATACCTCCTCGCGACAGATGGACCCCATCCCTTGCGTACAAGTCATAATTTTGTAGACTAATATCGGGGTGATGACTGACCCATCCCCAAGCCCTGTCGGCAAGAAACCGCGCCACCGCCCTGTTGACCGTGCGCCTAGCGCGGTCAAGGGCCAGGAGGTGAACGCCCCCTCTATAAGAAAGGCGCGGGATAATGTCCGACCAACTAGGGTTGTGGCAGGCCAGACATAATGCAAGTAGGCGAGGTCCTCGCAAATCGCATGCTTTGAGCGATAAGCCGGTGACCTAGCACAAATCATTGCCCCCAAGGTGGACGATGAGAATGTCAGGCGGGTCAGCACTCAGGCCAGAAAAAAGGAAAGGCCGCAGCTCCCGCCATAACATCCCAGGCTTACCATGCCATGTGAGACTGGAGTGGTCACCCAGTCCCAGTCGGGGTCCCCACTCTGTCGCCGCAGCGTAACGCGCTGCCCTGTGCACATAGCTGTAGCCCACCAGCCATACTGTCACCGGTGTAATACGACACCCAGGGTCTGTAAGAAAATTGAAAAAAAAAATTGAGAAAAAGACGGTAAGGTGACTGGATTGGTACTCATGGCGGAAGTGGGCGCACATAAAACTGAAAACATTGCGAGCCCCACCTCCCCATGCTGCGTATGTCAGCCCCAGAGTACCCAAAAGCAGCTGCTGTAGAGGCTGCACCAATGCGGAATGAATGTGTGCCATAACGGGCACCTGGTAGGCCCACCCTGGTGAGGGCTCTGGCTGTCACCTTCCAAAACTGAAATTTAGTAAGGGGAGACCCATCTTGGTGACAGAAAAACGGGCCGTGGTGCATGCCACGCAGTGCCAGGAATTCCTGTAGGGCACCAACCGGACAGATGTCTGCCAAAGAACGCCGTAGCAGTCTTAAACCACTGCCTACGCCATGCTGATCTGTCTTAGAGGAGCGTATCCTCCACTGGGCCCAGTCTTTGGCAACATAGACATCCTCGAGTTCCAGTGCCCTACAACTTGCATCCGCCTTATACAGCATCTCAAGCTCGCTGTCGCGGAGCGCTCCAAAAAGGCCACCGTTGTAGCCGCATGAAGTGGGCTGCCTCATTTCCAAAACAGAGGCCAGGCCAGCCCCGGGCCAATTGGGTAAACAACCCTGGGAAAATCTTGCATCCGCCTTACTCAGCATCTCAAGCTCGCCGATGCGGAGGGCTCCAAAAAGGCCACCGTTGTAGCCGCATGAAGTGGGCTGCCTCATTTATCAAAACTGAGGCCAGGCCAGCCCCGGGCCAATTGGGTAAAAACCCTGGGAAACTCTTGCATCCGCCTTACTCAGCATCTCAAGCTCGCCGACGCGGAGGGCTCCAAAAGGCCACCGTTGTAGCCGCATGAAGTGGGCTGCCTCATCTATCAAAACAGAGGCCAGGCCAGCCCCGGGCCAACTGGGTCAAAAACCCCCTGGTTAAATGGGGTGGCGGTCGCCCGGGAAACGCCCGGGCACCCGCACCCACCCCTCCCAACATGTCTCACCCGGAAGTCATCGGTGCTGTCCACACGACCTCCCACTTTGGCCATAAAAGCCAACCCGACAGCTGAGATGCTATGGTGCGTGGTGCAAGGCCCTGGGCATACAGGTAAACCGTGAACCGCAGAACATGGGCTACTGGAATCGGCCAGGTTCCTGGCAGTCGGAATCGGGTACATAATACTCTAAAAGGAACTAAATGCGTGGTGATACGCCTTACTCATGCATGGCGCTAGTGACAGGCCAATCGCCCGGTTCACCTCTCCTTGCCAACGGTCCATCTCTCATCCGGGAGTGGCGAGGGAAATTCCTCCGCATCCGGGGGCCGAGGCACGGAACCGGGAGATCTGCAGGCGGGACAAAGCAGCAGCAATATCATTATCAACCCTTGGGACATGCCTGGCCCTGAAGGGAACGTTGAGGCACAGGTTGCATAACACAATCCAACGCACTAGCTCCATAACCCCGGGCGATTTGGAAATCTGTGCAGTGACGATGCGGACAACAGCCGCGTTGCCATGCCAAAATTGCACAACCGAGTTGGCCCACCCCTTGCCCCATAGCATCAAAGCACCCAGGATAGGGAAACATTCCAGATACGTGAGACCATGCAGGCGACCCTTGCCTGCCCAGGATGGTGGCCACCCACCATAGGCCCACTTCCAATTGTAGTACATCCCAGAAACCCAGGAATCCTGAGGCATCGGACTGCAACTAAAAGCAAGGGGGAGCCAGGAAATCAGACCCCAAAATGACACCCCGTTGAACTACCTCTGGATCTATGGCCAGACAAGCACGTCTGCCCCGATACCCCGGGTAAATCTGAGCCTGTGGTGGGGCCTGGATAATCCCGCCATGGCGTCGCACCAGCGCAGAGCAAATGCCCTGCCCGGTGCGACGACCCTGCCAGTGAAACTGGGGTGACCATGTAGCACCAGAAGTTCCCTCAGTGATGCCATGCACTCTGCCAGCAAGACCGCGACAAGGGCCACTAGCCTTGACACCTTATCCCGCTGCAACCTAGAATCCTGCGCTATCGTGTTGCTCTCCACCCCAGGAATACTAGCTGTGGAGATGGGCCCTCGGTCCTTTCGGGCGCTAAAGGGACACCAAGGTCCTCCATTAGCGTCTGAAATGTGTTGAGGAGACGTGTGTACGTGTCCCAGCCCCGTTCAGCCCCGAATAAAACCATCCAGGGAATGGGCTACAGACCGGGACCCTGACCTGCGGACAAAAGCGCAATCTAGGAAAATGGTGAAACGCTCGAATACCGAGCCCCAATGGAATAGTCAAAAGGCATGGCATCATTGAAATAATATGCTCCCCGGGACGGGGGTGCAGGGACAGTGCCACGACCCTGCCCGCATAGACCATTTCGTCAAAGCTGGCAGCAGCCACCTCCTCCCTCCCCTTAAGGGATAAAAGATTGGGGGCATCCTGAGGGGACCTGTTACCCATGAAAGGGATCCGGAACCCCTGCCTAGAACCCTGAAGGAGATAACCCGCATCCTCTCCCTTCGGGTACCATGTGAGCCAACGCTCCAACATGTCCACCTCAAATGGGGAGGGAGCCCTTCGGTGAACTAGATCCATCTGCGGCAGTCTTGCAAGCCCCCTGTCTGCCCCACCCTCTGCCCCGCATCCTTCTATGCCTGGGACAGGCAGAGGCCGCATGGGGGCCAACACAGGTAGGACATTCCTGTCTGTATATACAAGTCCTCCCATTAGAGGAGCCATTGGACAAGAAAGTCCAGCACGGCAGGCGGGCTGGAACCCCCCGCCCCGCCCCATGGCAGGTGACCTATGCTGGGGCCGCCCACTGAACCGCATGCCCACAATGGTATATCTCCCCGGGCACAGGGCGCGTGGGCGTAAAGTACAAAAGCCGCAGTCTCTGGCCTGGCTCATCCCGCCTAATCCCAGGGTGTGGGGGAATCCGCCTACGGCATTCCTCGCCACAAGCCAACCACGCTGGGCCCGGAAAGTAAACCATCGCCCGGTAGATATTGTCCAAATACAGGACCATCGGAATTGCCAGATCCGGCCGGGCCCTAAGGTACATCGCCATGCATATGATGCAGGCCGGCGACCATTTGGCCCACATACTTGGTGGCTTGCGACAACGTGCCTGCCACTATCCTTTTCATTCTGCCCCTCCATCTCTCCTTGGTGGGCACCTTGTTTAGGAGTGAGAAGATATCCACATACTCCCCCCGCCAAATTTACTCCCTGGCGGCCTGTGCCAAGTGGTCACTAGCAGTAAGGAATAGGGGCTTAGACCAACCCGGCCACCCCAAACATTCCCCTCAGGGTAGGGAACACCCCCCACCACGGGGCCCCGGGGATGTGTGTGGATGTACTCGCTTACACCGTATACTCACATGCTGCACCCCCGCGGGCCGCCCCCACCGGGGGTTCCGGCCCACTGGGGGCGTCGGAGCTCACGACCGACGTAGAGCTCATCACCGGGGCTTGACCCGCACCTGGCTGCTGGCTGGGGAGCTGCGAGGCAGTGGCCGAAACCGCGCCACGCGCCTGCAGCAGCTCAACCCTCCCTGTCGGCTGTTGTCCTCCTGCCGACAGCGCCTCGAAAGGAACCCCAAAAAAAGGGGGGGGCCGCGCCTGACTGGCCCGAGCCAACGACGCTTCAAGGGCCGCAAGGCGGGCCAGAAAGGCTTCCACGGTGACCTGGGGCCAAGGGCCGGCCGGCCCGCACGGTCCAGACGTGGGTACAGGTCCCTGTACCCCAGGACCCGAATATGGCCATTGGCCAACACCGAAGCCCGGCAGGGTCGGTGGAGAAACCTGCCAAGGCAGGGGGCCGCACCACCCCCCAAGGCTAGAGGGCCCCGGGGGAGGCGGCGACCCAAGAGCAGCAGGCCCAACCTGGTGGGCAGATGCAGGAGCGGTGTCCACCGCTCGCGGGCCGCGGGCCGGATCCCCTACCGCGCCCGCACTCTGTTCGCCCGCTCCGGGCCAAGGGGCAATAGACCCCATTCCGCCGATCCCGGCAGGGGCCTGCAAAGGCGGCTGCTGAGGAGGCGGCACCGCGGCCCTCTGACCTGGGTTGCGCCTCCTGACAGCGCGAGCCGCACTCAAAGCTGCCTTCTTCTTCGAAGGCATCTCCACCGGAGTAAAGGGAAGCCAAAAAGGAAAAAATCGCCGCCAAAGGCTTCCCGGTAGGCTAAAGAGCGACGGAGACACAGGGGAAAAGACTTCTCCGCTCCGTCGCTGAGGTAAAATGGCAGCTCGGCTGCCTCGTGGCCACCCCTTTTATAAGGGAGCTGGCCACGCCCCTAACTACCCGGATTCTCTGTCCTGTGGGGGGGGGGGGCCCGCAAAGGGCGCGGCGGCCATTTTGGCGCCGCGCTTGCATTCTCACTTTACTGTTCAAGAATCCAAGAAGACTATGAACAAATTGCATGGGCCATTGTCCAAAACCTAGCATCTTAGAAGATTAATCCAGAGCAAAAAGCAGGGGTTTCTTTTTAATAATGTGGTAGGTATACAGTACTATTAATACAAAGTATTGTACAAATTCTCTTTTGATTGTATATTAAAAAAATACCCAGGAGTTGGGCCAAACATGCATAGATAGGTCAGTGTGGAACATCCCTTTCTCCTTCTCCTTCTCCTTCTCCTTCTCCTCCTTCTTGTCATCCTTGTGGTCCTCCTCCTGCCACTTCTGTTGCTGTGCCAGGCATGAAACTGCCAAAATGAAGGTACCTTTTAGTGAGTTCATTCTGCAGTTCCTTTGGTTTGACTTTAGTGCTTCTACATTCATCAGAATCACACATAATGGAGAGAATAAGCCCTAACATAAAACCTCATATTCACTATGAAGTCATAGACTAGCAATAATGTATGTTTGCTGAAAGGTAAAAGATAAAGGTCTCCCTTGCTCAAAAGCCAGTTCTCTTCTACTCTAGGGGATGGTTCTCATCTCTGTTTACAGCCAAAGAGACAGCGCTGTCTGCAGCTGCAGACACTTCTGTGATCATGTGGAAGCCATGACTAGACATCAGAGTGCACGGAACACTGTTACCTTTCCTGTCAAAGCAATACCTATTTATCGACTTGCAAGGTCTTTCTTTCAAACTGCTAGCTTGTCAGGAGTAGGGACAGATGACCAGGAGCCCACTCTGTTACATAGCACCCAGGTCCCAAACTGCTGACCTTCCGGTGATCAAGCTTAGCACCTTAACCACTAAGCCATCATGGCCCTTTTCAGCACATTTCATCACAAGCAGAACTGGTGATTCCCATGAGCATGCAATTCATATGAGCTGCCCATTTGACATGCAGGCTGAAGATATGATTCACCATCCAAAAGGGAGCCCACGTTCCTACACTTCCTGTTCATAAACACCTGGTATTTTTAACCATAATTTTCCTTCCCAGAAGATGATTCCAGAAGACTTCAATTTCTTAAAGATCTCCACAAGGATTTTTTAAAAGGGAAAACTGGGAGGGGAGAAAATTAGAGGTGTGTGCCCCGACAGCATTAGTAAAGGTAAAGGTTTCCCTTGCTCGAAAGCCAGTCGTATCCGACTCTAGGGTTCAGTGCTCATCTCTGTTTCTAAGCCGAAGAGCCAGCGCTGTCTGCTTCTGCAGACGTTTCCGTGGTCATGTGGCAGGCATGACTAGACACCGGAGCGCACGGAACGCTGTTACCTTCCCACCGAAGTGGTCCCTATTTATCTACTTGCAATTTCTTGCTTTCGAACTGCTAGGTTGGCAGGAGCTGGGATGAAGACGGGAGCTCATTTCCGTCCTGCAGTACTCGGGAATCGAACTGCTGACCTTCCGCTTCCCAGTCAGCGTCTTAGCGACTTGAGCCACTGCAGTTCCCCCCGCATTGCCCCTTTGAAAATTATTTTGCTTGTTGCCAAATAACCTATTTACCCCCAAAAAATTAGGACACTAATGGGGATAACTGGGATAACTGGGAGAGCAACTTATAAGAAGAAGCAACAAGAGTTGATGAGATATACACAAAGTGCTCCCACAGTTATTGTTCATGGCTATGGGATTTTAATTTTATGAAATGTGAATGCTATTGTTAGTGGAACTGCTGCTACAAATCAGAAAAGAAGAGGCCTCTGAAAAGGTAAACACCATTTGGCTTGCAAAGCTGAAATTTTCAAACTTCCCAAGAAAATATGAAGGAAAAGAAAACATTGGCTCTCAGATGAACACTGGTTATATGCTGTGTGCAAAATGGATTTTCTCATTACTAATTCCTTAACCAGTTCCACACCAGTGTAGATGGATTAAGGTTCAGATTCCACAGATGAGGATTTTGAGATTTCCTGGCACTGCATTCTCTCCACAAAAACCACAATTCACATGCTTTTCTTTGGCGTAGTCTAATTAAAGTCAGTGGAACTACTCAAGAATCAGTATTTGAATGTTAGAGGGATGCATTCTGAATTCCTAGACATAAATGTATATATCAAACATGTTACTGACATGTGCTGTTCATACAGAACTAAGGAATAATTTTCATGAAACTGGGTTATCTCAAGTGAATTAAAAAATAACAGTTTTCTGGCTGGTTGTTTTTAACAATATTACTTTCAAGACATTTTTAATGTCCTCTTTCTGGAAAGTGAGAAATACTGTAATTTAAGAACTGTAGTATATGTTTTTCTCTTTCCCAAAGAGAAATGAACTTAATTTGAAAACATCATTGATATATAGATTATACAACACTGAAGATATTGGGAATTTTATTTGAAGACTATACATTTCTCTTTTTCTATTTCCACATCCCCTATATTCACATAAATGCATACATAAATACATACCCATCACTGACAATTTTACAGGGAGAGAATGGGGAAAATGTGAAGATTCTGGCTGAAAATAATTTAAATTGAAAATATTCTATGGTAAAACAATACTATCATTGTTCTACAGTAAAGAGTAGAGTAAAACACTACCCTGGGCGACTATTCACTTTCCCCCTTTTTAATTTCTAAACATATTACTCTTGTATAAATCCAATCAAACTTTCCTTGATGCTATGTCAACTTGAAAGAAATAAGCACATTCGACACACTCAAATTGCTTTTCAGCAACTCATTTAGCTATTTTAATATTGCATTTTGAATTACTCTATGAAAGCACACTGGCTTTCAGAGCTGCTCACCCAAAAGTTTTCCAGGCAATGTTAGTAAAGATTGTTGCAACAACATGATATTAAGAAATTCAGACATTAAACTCTCTACCTGCTTAGAACAGAATTTGGGCATTTTACATGCAATAGATGGACCTTTTATATTTTAGCAAAAAGGAAAAACACATAAAAGAGGTTCTCCCTGCAACGTTTGTATTACTTCATTTATTCCTGAAAGAGAATGTCTATTCTAAACTCTAAAACTTGAATGATTCAGGTTAACATATTTAATGTTTCTCTCTTTTGTTTATTTCTTTCACCCTTTGTTCATCAGATTACCTGATCCATTTTTCATCCAATAGCTATTGCAAAGTCAAGATGCTTTATTTATTTATATTTGTATCCCACCCCAATTAGTATAAAACACTAATCTGGGTGGCTAAAACATTAAAAACAACAACACCAATATGACAAAAACTCAACAATATAAACAATTTAATACAACAATAAAATGAGATACTGTACCAAATTGATGATGTGACCAATAAAGGCTGCCAGCAGCTGATCAGAACATGGGAGTATAGGAAATTTTGAATCTGTAGAAAGGTCTGGAACCTAGTTAAGAGCACTCTTTTGTTCCAATTGTTCTTATAGGTGGGATAACTGTGAACTGCTGAGCTCTTGATGTTCACCATCTAGTGCTGCCTACCTACCTAACATTGTGCCTCCATTTGGGATCCTTTCATCTCTCTCTCTCTTTCTCTTTGCTCTTTTATACTGAACTAGCAAAGGTTGCCCGGTGATGCCGGGCTGTTATAAACTGTGATCAGCTTTTTGGGTTTTTTTTGTGGATTAAAAAAAAGGGATGATATATTGGTTCAAATTGTTTTATTTAACCAAATAATGTTTTAGTTTGTGGTTTTTTTTAAATAGTTGTACTGTAGGTAATATTTTTTAAAATGTGAAAGTACATGTTTTTTACATTTAATGTTTTTAAACTGTGTTTAGATGTTTTGGGTTTTTATTTGAGTTAAAACTCAACACAGGATGTTTATTTTTAAAAAATATGTTTGTGATTTGTGTAAACTTTTGATTTATTGCTATGTTTTTGACTTGTTTTTACTCTTGTGGCCTCTAGGTGGGGCTGTTGTGTCTTTTTGAGTTGTTTTTACTATTCTGCCCTGCAGGTGGGGCTGCTAGAGGTTTTGATTTCATTTCACATGTTTTTTCTCTCCTGGCCTCTGGGTGGGGCTTCTTCCGGTAAGTAGTCTCTTTGTTTCTTCATTTCTGTTCCGGTCGTCATGGAGGGAGGATGTGCTGGTAAGTTGTCTGGTTTTTTTTCTTCTGGGGTTTTTCTTTGTTTTGTTTTTGTGGTAGTGGGCTGGGAGGTGTTTCTGTTTGTTCTTTTTTGTCTTGGTTGGGTTATAGGTTTGTGTAATTGGTTTGGTTATTTCTGGTTTTGTTTAATTTTTCTTATTTCGTTGTTGTTTATTTTTGTAATTAGCTGTTGTTTGTAGGTCGGGGGAGAAGGAGGGGAGAAGGAGGAGGCAGAAAAGAGTTTTCTCTGCCTAACGATGGTTCTCTCCTCTCTGTCTCCTTTTTCTCTTGGCTTACATAACCGGAGATCGGGATCTGCAAGGGGTGGGGCTCTTCCTTGCGGATTGCTGGCTGCTGCTTTTGTATTCGGAAGTACAAAGGCATCAGCCAGCCATCAGCCAGGGAGGGTGCTTCCCCTGATGAACTGCTGCCTGTTTTGGGTTTTTTTCCACCCTGGCTCAACTTTACTTGAGGCTGGTGTGGTCTCGCCATGTCTTCAGCGGGGTAGCGTGGAGGAGAGGGAGTCCCTCTTCTCCCGGTTGCTCTGGGAAAGAAGGACGGCGGGTGTTTCGCAGTAGTGTTTTGTGGCTTTTTATTTTGTGTGGCTGTGAGGCGCTGAGTCTGCCTGCTGGGGACTTGCGCTCCTGTTGCGTTTTGTAAGTTTATTTGTCACGCACTGGCTTTCTCAGCATTCTGCGTGCTCATGGCGCGCAGGACGCTTGGACTTGTAGTTTTGCATTTGTGGTTTGCTTTCATTTTTTTCTGCGGCTCGATTTCAATTGGCTGTGCCGCATTTCCCAATGTTCTTTTTGCTCACGCCTCTCAGCCTGATTGTCTGTGGCACAGCGCGGTGCAGAGAACATTGGGAATTGAAGTTGTTTCCCTTTGTTCGCATTTGTTGGGGTCTTGCCCCACTGGCACATTTATCAAACATTTAGTGACCTTCATACCGGGTTCGGGCGAGTGCAGGAGGCTTGGTATGGGATAGTGTGGACGGGTGCAGGAGCCTTTGTCACATTCCAATAGTTAACGCTTGGATTTATAGGTATAGATTTAGGGAGTGATATTTCCCTCCACTTCTTTGGATTATTTTTGATGCTGTTTGAGCCTGAACTGCCTGCTGCTCCCATTGAAAGAAGAAAACCACAGTTATCAAGTGGTAGAGGAAAGAGAAATTAAGGTAAAGGTTTCCCTTGCTTGAAAGCCAGTCATATCCGACTCTCAGGTTCAGTGCTCTGTTTCAAAGCCAAAAAACCAGCACTGTCTGCTTCTGCAGATGTTTCCATGGTCATGTGGCAGGCATGACTAGATACTGGATCACACAGAATGCTGTTTACCTTTCCACCAAAGTGATGCCTATTTATCTACTTGCAATTTCTTGCTTTCAAACTGCTAGGTTGGCAGGAACTGGGACATTCCATCCTATTAAACTTGGGAATCGAACTGCTGACCTCTCACCTTCCAGTCAGCATCTTAGCCACTTGAGCTACTGCAGTCCCTTGTGAAAGAGAAATTACCCATGTGCAAATACTTTTGTTTAGGGGTCTTAGATTGTGGGATTTTTAAACCTATATTTGCTTGCTTGCCTTTCTTGGTTATTTATTTATTTATTTAATGTAATTGATATCCTGCCCTCCTGGTGGAAACACCACTCAGGGCGGCTAACAACAAAAGAGGAAAGAAGAAAAAGGGAAAACAAAAATAAAAATAGAATACAATATAAAACAATTAAAAACCGTCACAGCTAAAAAACCCAGCCAAAATCCACATTAAAACACATAAAACCAATGTGAACATTCAAAAAACAACCCTTACCACCCACAATTAAAACTGAAAGCCAGCGGGCCTGAGAGGTGGAGGCATTCATGCCCCACCCATGGTGAAACAACCATGTCTTCAGCATCTTCCTAAAGGGGAATAGTTCCGTCTGGAGGCGCACCTCAGGTGGAAGGAGGTTCCACAGGGCTGGGGCAGACAAGGAGAAAGCTCTCTTCCTGGCCCCAATCAGATGGTTAACGATGGTGATTGTGTGTACATGCTCATGTGTATTGATTTTCCTATTTTCTCTTTTGCATGTATGTGGGGGATGCTCTCCCTGTTTGATTTATTTGAAACAGAAATACTGTAGTTATTTTACTGTGTGTCTATTCTTATGTGTAGATTTTGTTGGGATTTTCTAGGAATGTTTTGTTTGCATCTGTGGCAGTGTGTGAGCTGGTGGTTAGACTATGAGACTATGTCTATGTGCCACTGGGCTGTGTGGGTGATGGTTATTATTGTTGTTTGGATGCACTTAAGGTCATTCCTTGCTGTTCTTTGTGCTGTGTTGTCCTTGGTTGCTTTCATTAGTGGGTATCTCTGTGTGCCAGTGTGATTGTGTCAGGGTGCCACTGACCATACCTGTCAACCTTCCCGATTTGGCCGGGATTACCCCGTAAATTGACGTCGATTGACGTCATAACCCGGCCCCCGCTGCCAAAACCCCGTAATTTGGCAGTGGGGAAACGCTTTCCGTGCATGCGCGGAAGGGTTTTATCCCTTCCACGCATGCGTGGAAGTGCTACGTCGCTTGCGTAAGGGCTGCGCAAGCGGCGTAGCACTTCCGCACATGCGTGGAAGGGGTAAAACCTTTCCACGCATGCGTGGAACGCGACCTGCGCACAAGTGATGTGCGCAGGTCCCGTTTTTCCAGAGCCGCGGGTTGACAGGTATGCCACTGACCTATGTGAATGTGATATAAACTGACCTGATGCCTTCATAGATCTGACAATGACTTCTTTCTCATGTATGGTTGCCTACTTTTCGAGGGGATTGATTGTTGCCTGTCTCTCTGCTTTTTTGGAGCTGTTTTTAAAGAGTTCTTTAAGGCTTAATATAGACTGGTGCCAGGAAAGAAGAATGGGGAAACTAGGAACAAAACAACTTGGCATAGGCACGTGACTTAATGTTAGGGATCATTAGGAAGGGTATAGAAAATAAGTCAGCAAGTGTCATTTTGCCTCTTTATAAATCTATGGTGAGGCCCCATCTGGAATCCTGTGTACACTCCTGGTCGCCATACCTCCAGAAGGATATTATGGAGCTGGAAAAAGTGCAGAGGAGGGCAACCAGAATGATTAGGGGACTGGAACACCTTCCTTACCATCTGAGGCTGCAACGGTTGGGCCTTTTCACTCTTGAACGACGGCGTCTAAGAGGTGACCTGATTGAAGTTTATAAAATCATGCACGGTATGGACAAAGTAGATAAGGAAAAACTGTTTTCCCTATCGCACAACACTAGAACTAGGGGACACTCGATGAAACTTTTGGGTACTAGTTCTCAAACAAATAAGAGAAAGTACTTTTTCACCCAGAGGATTACTGGTCTATGGAACTCCCTGCCAGAAGAAGTGGTGACAGCTGTCAGTCTTGACAACTTCAAGAAAGGATTAGACAAGTTCATGGAGGACAAGTGTATCAATGGCTATAATTATGGCTACCTAAGGACAACCTCCGGGTTGGAGAGATAGGCAGGATATCTCTCAATGCCATTTCCAGGGAATCCTAAGCAGGTGAAGGCATCTCCTTGGGAATACCCTGAAGGAAATGGTGAGCCACTGTGTGAGACAGAATGCTGGACTGGATGGGCTCCTGTGGCCTGTTCCAGCAAGGCTGTTCTTATGTTCTTATGATGGTGAACCTTGGTACTCCAGGTGTTCTTGGACTTCAATTACCAGTAGACCAAGTCAGCACTCCTGCTGGTCAGGGCTTCTGGGAATTGAAATTCAAGAACACCTGGAGTACCAAGGTTCGCCATCACTGGCATAAGCTTTCCTTTTCATGTCATGAAAAATATATGAAAAGGGCAGTTAAAATATGTAATATGGAATGCTTTTGCTAGGTACTTCCCTAAATGCCATCATAGGTACTTAATATAGTTCCGAATATTTCATGCACACACTTCGGCATAAGCTCACCTAATATGTGGCTTAGTTAACTTTCTAGGCCATTTTGGGCCCATGGTCTCAAAAAAGACACTATATTTCAAAATAAAACTGAGAAGGAAAGGCATGTTTCCATGGAAACAGCAACCAAGTGCATACATACAGGAACTTCTGATGGCATGCATTAGCATGGTGCCAGTAGCTAGAACTGACCTATAGTCAAACCACCCTGGACCCAAAGATATCAATCTTGCCATTTAGGGAAGGGGAAAGGAACAAAATAAAACTTATGTACTAAAATGCCCAGGGGACTACAGTGGCTCAAGTGGCTAAGACACTGACTGGAAAGCGGCAGGTCAGCAGTTCGATACCCAAATACTGCAGGCCAGAATGACTTCCTGTCTTTGTCCCAGCTCCTGCCAACCTAGCAGTTTGAAAGCAAGAAATTGCAAGTAGATAAATAGGCACCACTTCGGTGGAAAGGTAAACAGCATTCTGTGCACTCCAGTGTCTAGTCATGTGCCTGCCACATGACCATGGAAATGTCTGAAGAAGCAGGCAGTGCTGGCTCTTTGGCTATGAAACAGAGATGAGCACTGAACCCTAGAGTCAGATACAACTGACTTTCGAGCAAGTGTGACCTTTACCTAAAATGCCCTGATGGCCAAAATTCTGAAATACTTTTGAAAATATCTTCTTACCAAAACCATTGGCCAAGACAAGTCACAGAAGTTGTTCTTCCACTTTGTTGTAAAATCTTGCAGCCCTTAGAGAAAATATATACCCATATCTACATTTATCCAAGTAGTTAACATTCCTCATTGTGTCAGTAATTGTTTAGCTATGGATTTCCTACATTAGCCATATATCAGACTAGGTATGTTGGAGTAATAAAAATATTTCATGCTGAATCAACACTGGATATCAGTAGCAGGGGGCTTTACAGGGTAATATGATTATATTTTGCCACTAACTTTACTGATAGAGTTCTTTTCCCCACCTCTGACATTTGAGGAAAGGTCGTATAGGACAAGTTCGAAGAAAGATGACAACAGTCTGTAGCTCTGACACTGTCACTTTACACACAGAGATTCAAAGGAGATCCTCAAGCTGCAACACCAAAAACCTTGCTATCATGTGATTCAAATAGAACAGTATTGTGTATGCAAGCAGCTAGTTCCACATGGAATTCAGCAGGTAGCAACTGAAGGGGATAACAGCTGAAGGAGCCAAGCCCATGTGGTTCCAATCACCCAGTTAATAGCTAGCGAGGGGAACTCCCTGCCTCCAGGTGTTCATGGTCAGGAATACAGCACAATAGGTAATCAGGGTGTTCATGGTCAGGAATACAACACAATGGGTAATCATGGGCAGGAATACAGTGACGTCAACCAATGGGTATTGTGGCAGGGAATTCAAATGCATTATAAAAGGAGCTGCATCTCCCAGTGTAACCTCATGTACAGATTGACAATGCTGAAATAAAGAAGTGTTTGGCCCACCTGCCGGCTTCATGTGCAATCAATCTGCCTACATCAAATTGGTGATGAGGATGGGATAATGGCTTCCCACAGAGTAACCCTCGCACCGTTCGACACCTTGAAGCCCGAATCATGGGACCTGTACGAGGAGCAGTTCCTGTATGCCATGGACGCCGAGGGCATCGAAGACGAAGCTCAGAGATGAGCCTGCCTCCTGGCTCAGTGCGGGTTCCCGACTCTGGAGCTGGCAAAGAACCTCCTGATGCCGAGGGGCCTAAAGTCGGTCCCCCTCAGCGAGATCCTGAACGTTCTGAGGGCACACTTCCGGCCGAAGGTGTCCATGTTCCCGGCATGACTGGCCTTCCACTGGCGCGATCAGTGGTCCAGAGAGAGCATGGCAGAGTACATCGCCGCACTGAGGCTGGCGGCTGTCCCTTGCCACTGGGGCACCCATCTGAGTGAGGCACTGCAAGACCGCCTCCTCCTCGGCATGTGGGACGAGGAGGCCCAGCGGAGTCTGTTGGCCTGGGACGAGGACATCACCTTTGAGCAGGTCCTCAGAGCTGCCCAGGCTGCAGAGGTGGTAAAAGATGGGGTGCGGGCATGTTGGGCGAGAACCGGCATCTCAGAGAACCCACCGTCTGCCGTGCAGGCCCACAGATGCTCTCCTCACAGAGAGCAGAGAGCCGCGCCAGCCGCTGCGCATCCTCATCCGACCTCAGCAAGAGTGAAAGTTAACCTGAGGTCCAGAAGGTGAGGAAATGACCTTCCAAGAGGAGAGACACCGCCGAAGCAAGCAGACGCTGTGAGGGGTGTGGGTGCACACACGACCGGAGGAAGTGCCCCTTCAGGAAAGCCGAGTGCCACAACTGTGGGCATTTGGGCCACATCGCCAAGGTGTGCAGACCCTGGCCGGACCAGCCGCCAGAAGGACCAGGACGTGGGGAAGGTGCACGCAGAGGACACAGTGGTGAGACGTGTGTCGGACCGGCGCACCCATTTTTTTTTGTTAAGGTACTGTTTCAGGGGGTCCAGGTGTAGATGGAGGTGGACTCAGGGACTGCCTACTCCATTATCTCACAGACCGAGTTTCTGCGCATTCCCCCTAAGGACCGCCCCAAACTTAGAGCCCTCCAAACAAACTTGTGGGATGTCCAGGGAAGCTACATCCCAGTCCTGGGGGTGGAGGATTTCACCATACGGTTTAAGAACTTCACCAGGAAGTTGCCCTTAGTAGTCCTTAAGGGGTGTGTGTGTCCAGTTGCCTTTTGGGGACCTAGTGGTTTGAACCGCTGGTAATTACATTGACTGGAATCAATGTCATCCGAGATGACCCCATCCAAGATGTGTGCAATGAATACCCGGCAGTTTTCAGGAAAGGACCTGGGGAGTACAAGGGGCCTCCTGTGGACTTTGATATGGACCCTTCCATTCACCCCATGCACCTCAAACCGCACAGAGTGCCTTTTGCACTAAAGGACAAAATAGAGGCGGAGTTGGACAAACTGGTGGCTCAGGGGATTTTGGTACCAGTGGACTCCACAGAGTGGGAAACTCCGATTGTAACTGCCATGAAATCTAATGGGGAGGTTAGAATTTGTGTTGATTACAAGTGTACTATCAATAAGGCAATCCACCCCAAAGCCTACCCGGTGCCGGTAGTTAGCCACTTGCTGGCCAAGTTACATGGGGGGAGGTGTTTTACGAAGCTGGACCTGGCATGGGCTTACCAGCAGTTAACAGTCACACCTGCAGCCGCAGCTGCCCAGACGATAGTGATGCACAAGGGTGCCTTTAAAGTGACATGCCTCCAGTTCCGTGTGAATTCAGCTCCCGGTATCTTTCAGGCGCTTGTGGAATGCCTACTTAAGGGACTCCCTGGGGTTTTGCCATACTTCGATGATGTATTGATAACTGCTGGGGGGGGGGGAGTCAGAGCTAGCACAAAGGTTAGACCGGGTGCTGTCCATATTAGAGATGGCTGGGTTATGCCTGAGAAGGGACAAGTGCGTTTTTTACACAAACGAGGTAGAGTTCCTGGGGTTCCTTTCACATCAAAAACAGCCAGGTGTGTAAGCTGTGGCACAAAAAAGGGTATTAGGCCCCATTTCAACCAAGGACTGAGAGAAGAAGCACCAAGATGATGGATACAATACACAGTGGTCTGTGTGGATCACTTAATGTGCCATCACTAGGACACAACAGATGTTTAATATCTATGGATGATTTTTCCCCCACGGAACTGTGCCATCTACTTACTGAAGATAGTCCTGAAGGGGAAGAACACTATGTCCAACCCCTCCTAGGCAGAGCAATGCCAATGCCTTTACGACTTGTGCCAAACAGTATATGGGAGGGGTGGCCAAACTTGGTGCTCCAGCTGTTCTTGGACTTCAATTACTAGAGGCCGACCATCCCTGGCATAGTGTATACAAAAATGGTTTTCAATGTCCTTCTTCTGAGAGCACTCCAGGACTGTGCAGCTTGCTCAAGGTCACTCATTCTGGCATTTCTTTTGGGAGGCACAGAGGGGGATTGAACTCCCAACTTCTAGCTCCACAGAATCCACCGAGTTATCCATCCAGCCTCTGCAATCTCAGTGGCACAAGTAAAGGAATCCTTCCCCAAATATGGTATCCTCCATATGTTTTAGGCTGCACCTCCATTCTTCCTGACTTTTGACTCCGTCGACTAGTGCTAATGGGAGTTATATTGAAAAGATCTTCAGGGCACCATGCTGGGGAAGGATAGTTTAGCAGGTTAGCAATTTCATAATGCACTGATGTAAAAATGGTAACACTGTTTCAGGATGTATTTACAAGTTTGAGAGAGAGTTGTACCATCCATTCCTTTCACGGACGACTCCCTGGCATTTTATTTTACAGCTTGAAAACTCTGGTAAACCCTTTACACATTTAAGTAACTCATCAGAATTTAAGGCTAGAAGGACAAAATGTGCATCTCTGTATGGGGATCTCCTTTAAGACTCAGGCTTGCTCAGAATAGCACTGCATTTATCTTTGTTTGTGAAGAGCAGTAGTATTTTAAAAGGCATTAAGCATGAAGTGATTAATCACATGGCAAGAATAGGCCTTTCGGGTGCTCCAGAGAGTCTGGAGAAATACAATTGAGAAATGATGCTTTCTGCTCTATTGAAATGCAAATGCTACACACCATAGGCTCCTCAAGAACAAAACTACTGCATGTTATTTATTTCTGGGAATACCTGGTATATGTAATTCTTCTGTATATTACCCCTGTTTTTGTGATCACTAGGGAGGTTGGGGAAGAGTTGTATTTATATGTGAAGAAAGAAACAGTAATTTACTGGGAAAGGCTGAAAATGAGAGCAACCATTTTTTCCCTCATCAAAGATGTTGACTTCTGTGTGTCTATTTTTATTAGTCCAGTCTTCCAGTTCTAAGGTAGAGAAAACTTTTTCCAGCTATGAGTCTGTTAAGAACCATAGCAGTGCCACCTTCATCTACCGTGTTTTCACGAATATAAGACACTGTCTTATATTTTTAAAAACTCCAAAATTAGCACAAGGTCTTATTTTCAGGGGATGTCTTATTTTTCCATGAAGAAGAATACCAGTCTCAATCACGCTTCCCCACTCACAACCAAGGGACGCTTCCCTTGGTTATGAGTGGGGAAGCACGATTGAGACTGGCCTAAGCTGTGAGGCGGCCGGCGTGGCCCATAAGAAGGCCTGCCGCATCAGAGTCTCGATCCCGCTCTCACCAGGGGAAACTTCCCTTGGTTGTGAGTGAGGAGGCAATTGAGACTCTGATGCGGCAGGCTTTCTTATGGGCCATGCCAGCCGCCTTACAGCCAGGAGGTAAGGAGGTCTTATTTTTGGATGGGGCCTTATATTTCAAAGGCAGGGGAAAAAAGGGTGTGTGTGTCCTATTATGGGAGGAGGTCCTATATTTGGGGAAACAGGGTATTGCTGCAACCCAGTAGCTGTTACCACTATCATCTTATGAATATCCAGTCCCATGGGGAATGGCTTAGAGAAAGAATCCTCCTGGTGTTTTGCTGGAAGCACCATACCTGCATCTCCTTGACTCCCATATTTTCCTACACCATCAAGGGTGTCACTAAATGAACACTAGGCACTCCACTTAATACTGCATAGCAATATACAAAGAGGTGCTGCTTCTGGCAGGGTTGCTCTGTTTAAATGGCTACCTGCTTAAGGAGGGGAGGAGCCAAGACACCCAGACAAGCAGGAAGCTCAATTTGTTGGCCATGTGCTTCCAACACCACCCCCTTCTTCCCTTCCCTTGTTCTGTTTAAATGGGTTATGGTGGAGAGTACAAAATAGGTTACTGAATGGTGGAAGCCAATGTCTGTTGTGTGTTTTTCTGCTGCTTGCATACAACTGGTTCTAAACCAGCACTCAACTGTGTAGATGGAACAATAAAAGGGCAATTATTGCAGACCCATTAATGCAAAATGCAGTATTGGCTGAAATTCAGTAGTAAGTTATAACTAGAGTAGGCCTATTGAATCAGTGAGGTTTTTGGGAGCCAACCCCACTGTAAATTTATTAATTCAATGGGTCTATTTTAGTTGTAACATAATGTTGGATTTTGCCCCTTATGTGTCTGCATATAATATGCCTCCCTAATCTGTTGCTGTGCTTCATATGTTTGTCATTTAGCTTTTACATTCACTAGCTTTTTTGGATGTTTGAATCTTTGTCTAGATGTTGCTTTGTTATCTCAGTCTTACTGAATTACAGATGTTGATCTATCCTTGAGCAGGGAGCAGAATCAGGTGACAGAACTGCATGATCTTCTAACCTGCTTGATGCGAGCATGTAAAATAATACTCCAGATAGTTACCCTAAAGGCCTTTATCATTTATTCATTCCACTATTCCTTCCTGTGTTGTTAATGTTGCAATTCCCTGGCTAAAGCCTGCAGATGGGGCGTGAGAAATCCTTATGGACAGATGGCCTTGAATTTCTGAAAACAAACTTGTGTTATCTTCCAAGTCCCTCTAATGACCTGACGCTGCTGTGGGAGTACAGCAGTGAGGGGAATTCATCAGCCTGCTCATTCTTCTGTATTTTGATTTGCATTCACTAAAGTGGAACAAATTCTAAAATTGTCAGAGCATGATTAAACTTCACTTACGCAAAGTGAGAAAGTTAGCAGTTATAAACATTTTTGAATTGCCAATAGTTGTCAAAGGTCACTTCTTAAGAGACATTTGTAGTACTCAGATATTTGGTAGTCAGGTATAGACACCCGAGCACCAAAATCACACTTATTGTGTCAGATGTACAGGACACACTGTGGCTGTTTTCTCATAAAAATATATTCAAATGGGAATCTGTTTTGTGTTTTAGAAAATGTGTAAGGAAAATATATTTTATTTATAAGGAGTATGTGTGTGTGTGTGCATGTATGGGGGGGGCAGCAGTGACTGGGCTAAATTAGCATCATGGCTCAGTAGGGATCTCTCAGTCCTAGTCCAATCATCTAATCAGTACATAATTGTCTCACAAGGAATATTTTTGAGATGGTACAATAGGTACACTCAAATGTGTGGAAAAGATTCATTGGTAGTGGCAAAAACAGAATATATCCAAAGGAGAACAGTAAAGATGGTGAACATCAGATCCAGTGTGGAAAGATTGATGGAAACTGGTCTGTTTAGAACAGTGTTTCCCAACCTTTGGTTTTGGACTTCAATTCCCAGAAGCCTAAGTCAATTCCCCAAAGCTCTGATCAACCAATGCACTGACTTAGGCTTCTGGGAATTGAATCCCCCCTGTAGGACACAGGCCCCATGGTGGAAACCACTGGTTTAGAAGGAAGAAGAGACAATACAATAAAGGTTAAGGTTACCTTCAAATATCTAAATGGCAGTCATGTAGGTAATAGAATATACATCTGTGATGGTGCACCATGGCACTCCAGGTGTTCTTGGACTTCAATTACCAGAAGCCAAAGTCAGCACTCCTGCTGATCAGGGCTTCTGGGAATTGAAGTTCAAGAACATCTGGAGTGCCAAAGTTTGTCATCCCTGAAACATTTTTTTTTTACTCACACAAATGATTTTAAATTATAGGATAAAGGATTTCAGTTAAACACTGAGAGCCTCTTGATGGCACAAGCTCTTTGACATTGGAGCAGCCTGCCTCATGAGGCATACAGAGTCTGGCCTGACCCTTTATCTAGGGGACCATGGCAATGGATTCCCAGCATCCATGTGGAGCTAAACTAGATAGCCTTCAGAATCTCTTCCAGTGATGCTATTCAATTACCATTCTAGATTAGATATGACAGGCATTGCATCTGGGGATCATGCAAGACTTCTGTTTTGCCAGTGCACTATAGCTGCTTCTCACTTAACAGAGCATGATACTATCCATTAACTGTTGTTTTTTGAAAAAAGAAAGTTTCTGCCTGAAGCAAGCTGGGAAAGATCTGAAGATGCCTGGGATTTATTTGTGAATTGACAGTGAGGTTTTGTCTCTGTCCTTCAAGATGACTTTATTTATTGACTGCTTCCTTAATTGTCTAGTTGGAGTAGAGTGGGCTGAAAACAGAGGAACACTGAGTGTGGTTCCTGCCTTTCAAGAAGAATATCTCACCCAGTACTGGCACAACCCTTCAAGAGGTAGGTGTTAATCTCGATCTGATTTCATGTGCGAAACAGCTGCTTGGTTACTTAGCCATCCATCTGTCTCAGATGGAGCTGTTTTCTACCACTCTTTCCTGTATATAGAAAGTTAATTTAACACATATTGGGAAATTCCTTAAACACCAGGAGACTTCACACCATTTTTTCCCATCAAGCCCTTGGAGTTTTTGCTGCTATTTAGAGGTGTGAGGTTACAGAGCTGAAGAACGGAATGTTTCACTAATTTGTTCTAGGGAATATCTGTAGCCATATCTCTCCTGGTCAGCACAATAGTCTTGCGGACTTAAATGGTAGCACTGTTTTATCTACTTTTACAATTTCCCTGAAAAAAGAAGCTTGCTCAAAAATAAAATGAAATAAAATCATCTGGACCCATAAAGCTCTCTCAATACACTCATTTTTGCTGTCTCATAAGACATTCAAATGTTTAAGTGACAGCACAACTATGTAGGCAAAGCAGGGTCACTCAGTCTCAATGGGGAGGTAGAAGTACACTCTAGAGAAATCTCAAGGTTTGCAAATGTACATGCAATGAAAGTGCAGCGCCAAAATGGCCACCACACACTTTGCAGGCCCCCACCCGGACTCAGACATCCGGGTGAGTTAGGGGGCATGGCCACTTCTCTATAAAAGGAGTGGCCTCGAGGCAGCCGAGCTGCCATTTTAGAATGCGACGGAGCGGAGAAGTTTTTTCCGTTGCGTTTTTACTCTGAGCTTTGTCCTTCGTACCTTAGCTTCAAACGGAGTTCCTTTGCTCTTCACTATTGCGGTACTCACGGCACAGGATCGGATCCCTGGCCAGGGATCAATTGGGAGGCAGTTTCTTCCGGGAGACATGGCTCCCAAGCGCAAGGCTCCGGCGGTCAAGCCGCGGCCGAGGGGAAGGGCTTTCCCTACCTCTTCTTCGACTGGGGGGCAACCATCGGGTTGGAGGACTTGGGCTGCACCCCCGCAGCAGGGCAGTGGGATGGCTTTGCCCACTGCTGCCAGTGGGGCCGACCAGGCTTCTGCCTGTCAGCCTGGCACAAGCCTGCAGGCTGGGCTGGCGCATGCAGGCCCCTCGGGGACCCCGGCCCCTGGAGGGCCTTTTCAGGGCTCAGGACAGGCTGGCCCATGTGGGCCTGGTGTGGGTTTCCACCCCACCATTCCTCCGGCCCCCTATGGGCCGGAGTTTTGGGCATGGCCCTATTCGGGCCCTGGATCCCCATTCGGGTTTCCATTCCAGCAACTACCTAGTGGGCCGTCCAGCTCACCCGGCCCCCCTTATACAGGGGGCTCGGAGGACGTTGATGCACTTATCACACGCATTTCAGTGCTAGAGGCATCAATGGGCATTGCCCAACCGCCTTCTGATGGGGGTTTAGCCGCCGCTTCAATTACGGCCCCTTCGTCGATCCCGGCCAACACGTCGGCCGTGACTCTCCAGCGGGCCGTCAACAGGGTCGAGCTGCTCGAGGCCATCAGGGCAGCCCCGGCGGGGGCCTTGCAGCTCCCCACATGTTCTGATTTGCCGGTGGGGAGCAGTCAGGTGTGGCCCCAGAGCTCGATGCCTGTCGCAAGCTCCGACGCCCGCCGTGGGCCGGAACCCCTAGTGGGGGCGGCTCATGGGGGTGCGACTAGTGAGTATCCAGTTCAATTTAGTGCACCACCGACACTGTCCAGTCACACTGGGGGGGGGGTGCAGTGGCCATGGCCACGGCAAGTTACTGTGGGTGGGTAGTTGCTTCCACACTGCCCCATTAACTCCTGGTTGCCGAATGGCCCCTCGATTAGGGCAGGGGTGTCCGCCCCTGGGGGTATGCCAAGCGTTGCAGGGGCTATTCAGGGCCCACTGCGCATACCCTTGATCCAAAATGTGCCGACGGCGGCTCTGCCGACGGCTGGTTATTCCTTGCCCCTGGGTGATCATCTATTACAGGCCACGAGGGATAAGATTTGGTGAGGGGAGTATGTTGATATTTTCTCCCTCTTGAATCATGAGCCCACCAAGGAGGAGAGGGAGGGACAGGATGACAGGGACAAGGAGTTTTCCCATCGTCGTAAGCCACCGCGTACCTGGGCCAATTGGTTGCCGGCATACCTTATATATATGGCGGTATACCTGAGGGCCTGGCCTGATTTGGCCATTCCGATGGTGCAATACCTCGACAACATTTATAGGGCGATGGTTGATTTCCCTGGCCCGTCGTGGTTGGTTTACGATGAGGAATTCAGGATGAGAGTGGCCCTACATCCTGAGATGAGGTGGGATGAGCCCTGCCAGCAATTGTGGCTCTTGTATATGACTCCCACGCGTCCGGCGCCTGGTGATAGGTACCATTGCGGCCATGCCGTGCAGCGGGCGGCTGCGACGCAGGTTCCCCACCAGCCGGCGGGGCAGGGGGTTCCAGCCCGCCTGCTGTGTTGGAGCTTCTCAGCTAGCGGCGTGTGCAACAAGCGTCAGTGTCGTTTCCAACATGAGTGTCCCTCTTGCTCTGGCCCTCACGCCGCCTCCGGTGCCCGCGGGCTGGTGGGTCATGAGGCAGAGGTAGGGGTGGGCAGGGGGTGGTCAGAGCTCCCTCTGATGGGGCTGGCCATGCAAAAGGCCCCCTCCCCAATTAATATCCCTATGCTGGAACGATGGCTTTCCGCTTATCCTAGACGGGATGATGCGAGGTACCTGCTAGAAGGTTTCCAGTTTGGCTTTCGTATTCCATTTAGGGGTGTTCGGGGACCTCAGGATGCCCCGAACTTACTTTCTCTGAAGGGTAATGAGGAGGTCGCTGCACAAAGCATAGCTAAGGAGGTGAAGGCTATGAGAGTTGCGGGGCCCTTTACTGAATCACCATTCCCTAACTTGAAGGTCTCTCCTCTGGGGCTAGTACCAAAAAAGACCCCAGGTGAATTTCGTTTAATTCACCATCTCTCTTACCCTGCGGGTTCCTTGGTCAATGATGCTATTCCTGATGACCTTTGCTCAGTCAGGTACACGTCGTTTGATCAGGCCCTACAGATGGTACGCTCCTGTGGTCCCGGGGCCCTCCTGGCAAAGTGTGATATCAAATTGGCATTCCGATTACTGCCAGTGCACCCCGAGGACTTTGAGCTGTTGGGTTTTCGTTTCCGAGGAAAGTTCTACGTAGATAAGGCCATGCCTTTTGGCTGTTCTATTTCATGTTTGGCATTCGAACGATTTAGCACTTTCCTCCAATGGGCCTTTGTTCGCAGGTCAGGGTCCTGGTCTGTAGCCCATTACCTCAATGACTTTTTGTTCGGGGGTGAACAGGGCTCGGACACGTGTACGCGTCTCCTTACTACATTTCAGGCCCTTATGCGGGAACTGGGTGTCCCCTTAGCGCCTGAAAAGACCGAGGGCCCAGCCACCAAGCTCACCTTTTTAGGCATCGAAATTGACACTGTCGCACAGGCATCCAGGTTACCCATGGACAAGGTGACTCAGATCTCTGCTCCCTTCGTGAGCTACAGGTCCTTCACGGCCACCTCAACTTTGCCTGCAGGGTGGTGACACCGGGCAGAACTTTTGCCAGGCGTCTGTGTGATGCCATGGCTGGCCTATTAAAACGCCATCACAGGGTCCGGCTGACCAGGGGCATACGGGCAGACCTTTCGGTTTGGCTCACATTCCTCCAGGATTTTAACGGGGTCTCTTTTTGGAGATCAGACCTTATGGTCTGCCCTAAATTTCAAGTACAGTCTGATGCCTCCGGCTCTCTGGGTTATGGGATTTATTTTGAGGGGCGATGGACATATGGCCGATGGCCTCACGCATGGCAGGGCACGGATCGCCTCCGCGATCTTACTTTCCTGGAATTTTTTCCCATTTTGGGAGCACTAATGCTATGGGGCAACAAGTGGGCCAACTCAGCGGTCCATTTTTGGTGTGACAATGCTGCAGTTGTGCACATTGTTAACGCCCAGACGTCCAAATCCCCTAGGGTCATGGCATTGGTTCATCAATTTGTTTTGAGAAGCCTACACCTCAATGTGCTGTTCAAGGCCAGACATGTACCAGGTATTAATAACGATATTGCTGATGCTTTATCCCGCCTGCAGATCTCCCGGTTCCGTGCCTTGGCTCCGGAAGCAGAGGAATTCCCCTCGCCACTCCCGGCCAAGATTTGGACATTTGGCGAGGAGAGGTGACCCGGGCGATCGGCATGTCATTGGCACCTTGCACGCATAAGGCGTATCAACATGCTTTCATACAATTTAGAACCTTTTGTGGGCAACTACGGTTGCCTGAAGTGTGGCCAATACCAGTAGACCAGGTTTTACAATACATGGTTTATCTTCACGGTCAGGGGTTGGCCCCCCGTACTATAGCCTCTAGGCTTTCGGCACTGGCATTTATGGCCAAGGTGCGGGGCTTCGCTGATTGCATGAATGACTTCCGCATACGTCATGTTTTGGAGGGGTGGACACGTGAACGTGGCCGCCGCCCGGACACACGTCACCTGATTTTACCAGAGGTTCTTACCCACCTTGCACGAGGCTGCCATAACTTATGTTATGATAGGTATGAGGTGGCTCTTTTTCATGCAGCTACCACTGTAGCCTTCTTTGGAGTGCTCCGCATCAGTGAGTTGGTACCATTGTCTAAGGCGGATGCGTCTCGTAGGGCACTGGAACTTGACGATGTCTATGTTACACATGAGTGGGCTCAGTTGAGGATACGGTCCTCAAAGGTTGATCAGCACAGCGTAGGCAGTGGAGTTAGACTGCTACGATGTTCCATTGAAGACATCTGTCCGGTTGGTGCCCTACATGAGTTTTTGGCAGTGTGTGGTACGCACCCTGGCCTGTTTTTCTGCCACCAGGATGGGTCTCCCCTCACTAAATTCCAGTTTTGGAAGGTGACCGGTATGGCACTTCACAGTGTAGGCCTCCCCGGGGCTCGTTACGGCACCCATTCCTTTAGGATAGGCACCGCGTCCACTGCGGCTGCGTTTGGGTACTCTGAGGCTGATATACGCCGGATGGGCAGATAGGGATCCATGCGCTTTGCATTATACGTACGCCCCCTCCATACATGAGTACCAGTTATGTCATTGTCCCTCTTTCTTCTTTTACAGAGCCTGTGTGTCCCCGCACAGTATGGCTGGTGGGCCACAGTTACGTGCACTGGGCAGCGCAGTATGCTGCGGCGACAGAGTGGGGACCCCATCTCGGGCTACGTGCAGCTGCACGTATGCGATGGTACGGTAAGCGCGGTATGAGATGGCGGGAACTGTTGCCATTCCTGTTTTCCATCAGGGATGCTGGACCACCTGATGTCCTTATCCTGCACCTCGGGGGCAATGACCTCGCACAGGTCACTGGCCTCTCTTTAAAATTCACGATTTGCAGTGACCTAGCCTATTTACATTATGTATGGCCGTCCATGCGGCTGCTATGGTCGGACATTGTGCCGCGACAGACTTACAGGGGAGGCATTGACCTCCATGCCCTTGACCGCGCTCACCGGTCGGTAAACAGGGCTGTTGCCTGGTTCCTGGCAGACAAGGGCTTGGGGACAGCCATCCGGCACCCTAGGATAGGTTTGCAGGATTATGATCTCTATGCACGAGATGGGGTCCACTTGTCGGCCAGAGGTATGAACCTCTTTCTTGAGGATATGCAAGCAGGCCTGGTGACTGAGCTGACGGTCTGGGGTGTGTGTGTGTGAGTCATCATGGACGCCTCCCCGTGTGGCGGGTAGCACTGATAAGGTAAAGATTTATGACCCATAGGTATCCGGCAGGTTCGCAATTGACTGGCCAACACGTATACAGGGACAGGGGAAATAGGTTTGGCCGGTCAAGGGTGAACCAGGCAAAGGGTGATGACAGGAGCTTTGCAGCCTGCATCACCTTGATATTTAACGGATACACGTCATAGGGTGGGGTCAGTAGATAATTTATTGACTCCGGTCAACAGTTTGTTTGTGTCAACAAACAAATTGATACAAATAGTTACATGTAGCCAATTGCCATTGGCATTTTGGGAGGAACCTTACCAGTGTTACTGCGGCCTGCTTGCCTTAAAGAATTACAATTGGATGATTACACCAATTGAAAGTTATAATTCGGACTAGGGCATTATTCAATAAAAGTGGCCCGATGCCTTTGCAGGCGCACCCCCCAATAAAGGACTCAGACACTGATGAAAGTGGATAACGGCATTGGGCCACATTTATTGATTCATGCCCTAGTCCGAATTATAAATTTCTATTGGTAATTGACCAATCATAATTCTTAAGGCAAGCAGGCCGAAGTAACACTGGTAAGGTACCACCCAAAATTGCCAACGGCAATTGTTACAATGTATCTATTTGTATCAATTTGTTTGTTGACAACAAACAAATTGTTGACCGTAGTCAATATCTAACTAATGACCCCACCCTCTGACGCGTAACCGTAAAATCACGGGGTGATGCATGCTGTCTAGCTGTAGCCATCACCCCGTCGCCTGGTTCGTCGTTGACCGGACAACGTTTAACCAACTTATGCCTGTCTAGTGTTGTCCAGTCAATTGCGAACCTGCCGGATACCTGTGGGTCATAAATGTTTACCTTACCAGTGCTACCCGCCACACGGGGAGGCTTCCCAAAAGGCTCACCGCCCCCCCCCCCCCCAGACCGTCAGCTCGGTCAACAGGCCTGCTCGCCAGTCCACTAACAAGAGGTCCATACCTCCCTGCGACAGATGGGCCCCATCCCCTGAGTAAGGCTCATAATTTTGCATACTAATGGTAGGGAGGCGAATGACGTGACCCCCACCCTTGTCGAAAAGGAACCAGGCAATAGCCCCGTTCACAGAGCGTGGAGCTCGGGCAAGAGCCCGGAGGCCGAACGCTCCCCTGTAAGCGTACCGCGGTATCATGTCCGACCAATTGAGGGTTGTGGGAGGCCACACACAAGGTGAGTAGGCCAAGTCACTGCAAATCGCAAGCTTCCGCGATAGGCCAGTGACCTGTCCCAAGCCATCGCCCCCAAGGCACATAACCAGGACATTCGGCGAGTCAGCATCCCTGATGTAGAAAAGGAATGGCAACAGTTCCCGCCATAACATGCCGCGCTTACCGTACCACCTGAGACGTGCGGATGCACCCAGTCCCAGTCGGGGGCCCACTCTGTCGCCGCAGCGTAACGCGCTGCCCTGTGCAGCGTAACGCGCTGCCCTGTGCACATGGCTATGGCCCACCAGCCATACTGTCACCGGTGTAAAACGACACCCAGGGTCTGTCAAGGAAAAAAAGGGGGGAGAAACAGTGCAGTGACTAAACCGGTACTCACGGTTGAAGAGGGCGAACACAAAACTGAAAACATTGTGATCCCCACCCTCCCATGCGGCGTATTTCAGCCCCGTAGTACCCAAAAAACAGCTGCAGTAGAAGCCGCCCCTATCCCGAATGAATGGGTGCCGCAACGAGCCCAGGGGGGCCAACACTGGCCAGTGCCTTCCCGGTCACCCTCCAAAATTGAAATTTAGTAAGGGGAGACCCACCTTGGTGACAGAAAAACGGGCCATGGTGCGTGCCACGCAGTGCCAGGAACTCCTGTAGGGCACCAACCGGACAGATGTCTGCCAAGGAACATCGTAGCAGTCTAACTCCACTGCCTACGCTGTGCTGATCCGTTTTAGAGGAACGTATCCTCAACTGAGCCCAATCATTGCAAACATGCCCTACGACCTGCATCCGCCTTATACAGCATCTCAAGCTCGCTGATGCGGAGCGCTCCAAAAAAGGCCACCGTTGTAGCCGCATGAAACAGGGCTGCCCCACACCTATCAAAACATAGGTCATGCCAGCCCCGTGCCAGTTGGGTAAGTACCCCTGGGGAAATTGGGTGACGGTCGTCCGGACTATGCCCACGCTCCCGCACCCACCCCTCCAAAACGTGTCTCACATGGAAGTCAGCGGTACTGTCCGCATGACCGCCCACTTTGGCCATAAAAGCCAGCGCTGACAGCCTGGATGCTATGGTGAGGGGTGCAAGGCCCAGGGCATGCAGGTAACATGAATCGGTGGATGTGGGCCACCTATGGGCCAGGTGTCTGGCAGTCGAAATTGGGCACAGAATGCCTGAAAGGAAATGAATGCATGGTGATACGCCTTACGCGTGCGTGGCGCCAGCGACATGCCGATCGCCGCAGGCGGGACAAAGCGTCAGCAATATCATTATTAACCCCCAGGACATGCCTGGCCCTGAACAGTACATTGAGGCGCAGGCTGCGCAATACAAACTGGCGCACCAAGTCCATGACCCTGGGTGATTTAGAAGTCTGTGAGCTGACAATGTGGACAACAGCCGCATTGTCACACCAGAAATGCACCACTGAGTTGGCCCACTCCTCACCCCATAGCATCAAAGCCCCCAGAATGGGAAAATTCCAGATACGTGAGATCTCTAAGGCGACCCGTGCCCGACCAGGCTGGAGGCCACCCACCATAGGCCCACTTCCCATTGAAGTACATCCCATAACCCAGGGATCCAGAGGCATCAGACTGTATCTGGAAACGAGGTGAAGCCAGGAGGTCAGACCTCCAAAATGAGACCCCATTGAACTCCCTCAGGAACTGGAGCCATATGAGCATGTCTGCCCTGATACCCCGGGTCAGTCTCACCCTATGGTGGGGCCAAGATAAGCCTGTCATGGCATCGCACAAGCGCCGAGCAAATGCCCTGCCAGGTGCAACCACCCTGCAAGCGAAATTAAGGTGACCATGAAGCACCTGCAATTCCCGAAGGGATGCCTTGCATTTAGCCAGCAAGTCCGATATGAGGGCCACTATCCTGGACACCTTTTCACCTGGTGACCTAGAAGCCTGCGCTACCGTGTCAATCTCCACCCCCAGGAAGACTAGCTTAGTAGTTGGGCCTTCGGTCTTTTCGGGCGCTAAAGGGACACCGAGTTCCTCCATTAGCGTCTGAAATGTTGTGAGGAGACGTGTGCACGTGTCCCAGCCCCGTTCACCCCCGAACAAAAATCATCCAGGTAATGGGCTACAGACCGAGACCCTGACCTACAGACAAAAGCCCACTGGAGGAAGGTACTGAAACGCTCGAAGGCCGAGCATGAGATGGAACAGCCAAAAGGCATGGCCTTATCAAAATAATATTCACCCCGAAATTTAAAACCCAGCAACTCAAAGTCACCCGGGTGCACCGGCAGGAGACGGAATGCCGACTTAATGTCGCACTTAGCTAACAGCGCACCCGGGCCACATGAGCGCACCATGCGCAGCGCCTGGTCGAAGGATGTATACCTGACCGAGCAAAGGTCATCAGGTATAGCATCATTGACCGATCGGCCTGCTGGGTAGGACAAGTGATGAATCAGGCGGAACTCACCCGGCGACTTCTTGGGCACTAAGCCCAATGGGGAGACCTTAAGGTTGGGAAACGGAGGTGCAGGGAAAGGGCCAGTGACCCTGCCTGCATCAACCTCCTTAGTAATGCTGGCAGCAGCCACCTCCTCCCTTCCCCTGAGTGACAAAAGATTGGGTGCATCTTGGGGGGACCTATCTCCCGTGAAAGGAATACGAAACCCCCTTTGAAAGCCTTGAAGCAGGTAAACTGCGTCTGCCCTCCTAGTATACAATGCGAGCCAACGCTCCAGCATGTCCACATTAATTGGTGAGGGGGCCTTTCGGTGGACCTGCTCCCTCAGCGGCAGTCCTACCGGCCCCTTGACCACCCCTACCCCTACCTCGCAGTCCTCCCGGCCTGGGACAGGCGGAGGCAGCATGGGGGCCAGAACAAGAGGGATACTCATGCCTGTACTTGCAATTCTTCCTTTTGCAGGAACCATTGGACGAGAAGGTCCAGCACAGCAGGTGGGCTGGAACCCCCTGCCCCGCCACCTGGCGGGGTGTCTGTGCTGGGGCCGCTCGCTGGACCGCCTGTCCACAATGGTATCTTTCCCCAGGCGCCGGGCGTGTGGGAGTCATGTACAGAAGCCACAGCTTCTGGCAGGGTTCGTCCCACCTCATCTCAGGGTGGAGGGGAATCCGCATACGGAATTCCTCGTCGTAAGCCAACCACGACGGGCCCGGGAAGTCGACCATCGCCCGGTAAATGTTGTCCAAATACTGGACCATCGGAATTGCCAAATCTGGCCGGGCCCTGAGGTAGACCGCCATGTATATGAGGCACGCCGGCAACCAGTTGGCCCACGTGCGTGGCGGCTTACGATGACGTGCCTGTTCCTTATCCTTCTCATCCTGCCCCTCCCTCTCCTCCTTGGTGGGCTCTCTGTTAAGAAGGGAGAAGATGTCCACATACTCCCCATGCCAGATCTTCTCTTTGGTGGCCTGGGCCAAATGGTCCCCCAGGGGCAAGGAATACCCCGCCGTCGGCAATGCCGACACCGGCACGGTGGGAACAGCGGGCATCTGAAAAGGAGCCTGGACCAACCCGGTGACCCCCAACACATTCCCGAATGAGTAAGACGCTCCCCCCAAAACAGGGCCCTGCAGACGAAGCATCAACCTGCACCCCAAAAGGGACCCCAGGGTGGTTAACCCTCGTGAGGGATGCCTCGAGGGCCGCAACGTGGGCCAGAAGGGCCTCAACATTAACGTAGCCCCCTAAGCCAAGGGGGGGCAAAGGGCCGGCCGGCCCACCAGCTGCAGGCACCGGTCCAGGTCCCTGGACCCCGGGGCCCGTATACGGCCACGAACCCAGGCCTGGCCCCTGCAGGGGTGGGGGAGTACCCTGCCAGGGGAGGGAACCCAGCCACCCCCCATGGCTGAAACCCCCCGCAGGAAGCTGCGCCCCAATGGAAGAAGGCCCCGTGGAATGGGCCACGCCGGGGGCAGTGGCCATTTCTTGCGGGCCGGGGGCCGCGGCCCCTGCTGGGCCGGTACGTGGACACCCCGCCTCGGGCCAAGGGGCAATCGACCCCATCCCACCGGTCCCGGTGGGCTCAGGCAAAGGAGGCAGCTGGGGAGGCGCAGCCGCGGCCCTCCGACCCGGCTGGCGCCTCCGCGCAGAACGAGCCGTGTTCGCAGTCGCCTTCTTCTTAGAGGGCATAGCAGCTATCCGATGGGAAGCCTGAAAAAGTCAAGAAAATTAGCAGCTAAGAGGCTTCCCGGTGAAAGGCAAGAGCGATGGAGGTAAGAGGGAAAAACTTCTCTGCTCCGTCGCTTCGCGAAATGGCAGCTCGGCTGCCTCGTGGCCACCCCTTTTATAAGGGTGCTGGCCACGCCCCCTAACTACCCGGATGCCTTCGTCCGGTGGGGGGGCCCCGCAAAGGGCGCGGCGGCCATTTTGGCGCCGCGCTTGCATTATCCATATACCGGTGTCTGAGTCTTTTTTTGGGGGGTGCGCCTGCAAAGTATTTGAGGGCAGAACATCATGTGGCAATCCTTCCAAAGAATATAGCCCATGAGATGTTGAAGTCCCAGACTCTTTTCTTTAGGAAAAATTGAAGACTGGAGTTCATATTTGTGAACCTTTCAGTTTCTTGTGCAATAGAAGAAGGGATGGTTGGCTGGCAGAATCATACACAGCAATGTTCCTACAAGGACACAAGGATACATAGTGATATGTGAGCTTGATCTGGTCATCCCTACAGAGAACTTGGTTTATGAAACTACAATTCTTTTACCATTAAAAATGGACTGATCAAAATCCTGCAATCTTTTCTGATCTCCTGTTGAGACAAAATGCAGATGTTGAAGCCTTGTTTTAACTTTCTGACATAAAGTGAAACTCCCCATGTGTAGAATATCATGTGTGACCATTTCTCTTCTTTTCCTCCTTCTTTCTCTCTCTCTCATACACACCTGAGTGGAAAGATTGAACAGGGGAAGGCTGCCAATGCGATTCTAGATCCCTGAGACTCATTCTCAGGTTGGTCCATAAAGAAAACCTCCCGTAGTAGATTCATAGGTGATGAGGAACAATCTACCAGTTCATAAAATATATGAATCAAAATACTAGTTTGGGAGATAAGTGGGTTGCAGTTGACCACACTCTTGCAAGAATGATCAAGATTGTTAAAATTTCAGACTGGAACTTCAAATGTTGGTGCCCAGGTACCATTCCATGGAATGTAAACATTGATTTTAATAGTGATTCATTTTTGTTAACTTTTACCCAGTCTGAACAGGTTGTCCTGCTATGGTAATAAAGTAGACCATACTGCCAGCAACTCAACGGCAAGCGTCAAGTGGTGGTTAACTACCTGACAATTCTGAGGACTAATGGCCTTGGGTGCCGAAGTCTACAGGGAAGGGTGAGGGTTCTCAAGTGGATTAAATCCCACTTTAATCCATCTTGATGGAGGGCAGCAGCTTCATCAATACTGGCCTAGGGCCGATGAGGACTTTGTGTGCTAAAGAGGCTTAGGACCAGAAAGTGACTCACGGAACTGGATCAGTGGTATGGGGTCATGCTGTGATGTGGAATGCATATGAAAAGCCACTGCATTATATTCTCAGGACAGTCTTCATGGCTGATTGCTATGATGATTGCCAATATTCAGATTCAGATACAGCAGAAGAAGAAGTCACCCAAATAATATCACAATGTCAACAAGTGGAATTGAAAGCATTAAAATATTTTTGTGACAGATATATGACAATTCTAACTTGGATCACACAGATTGTTCAGTTCCTGTCTCCTCCTTCCTCCATTTCCACTAGAGTAATTCAGAAACAGAAAGAAATCTAAATACATATAACACATCTCCCTCCCCGCTCCACCCGGCCAGGACTATGGAGTGATTCTTCTTGCTGTAGTGTTCAGGCATCTTCTTGATCAGCATTTTCCAAATTCACAAAGCCTACTATCAATTTGGAATGTAATAAATAGTTTGTTTCTCTAGATGTATTATCACAGGTACATAAATGAATTTTAGATGTACATTCTGATTCTATTTGTTTGTAAATGAGTGCAGCTTCACATATTTCTCTTTCTTATGAAAGAAAATGACAGCATAAGAGATTTGGGATGTGAACCAGATTTAGATGCCTACAAAGTGGCCAGAAGAACAGACTTCTGTGTCCTTTCTCTCCAAAACAAATCCTGCAGTCATCCGAATATGATAGAGATAGGGAAGATCTATTTTTCAACTCCAGAAAAAAGAGGCATGGTGGCCAGGAATTTTATTTGCCCAAAATAATATTGCCTGTTGATGGAGAATGCTGCACAAAAAGTTCAAGGAATATAGCAAGCTAGAGTCCAAGGTGCATAGAGACCAGAGACAACCTGGGGAAGGCATCTTTCACCAATGGAACCATTCTACCATGGGGAGAGAAATCCTAAATCCAATGTATTGCCTCTTCTTCAAAGAAATAATTCTCCAATCTAAAGAAATTGCAATAAAGCTATTAGTCAAAGTAAGTTAGTTTGAAGTCCTGAAATCTTTAGTGGCTTCACTCAGATTTATGAATAGTGTTGATTTTTTAAACATGTACTCTTCAAGTCCTGACATATCACTCCCATGAGACTAGGGTTACCATAATTCCATCCCACAAAAACGGGACAGAAGTAAAGATTTCCCTTGCTTGAACGCCAGTCGTATCCAACTACAGGGTTCAGTGCTCATCTCTGTTTCAAAGCTGTAGAGCCAGTGCTGTCTGCTTCTGCAGCTGTTTCTGTGGTCATGTGGCAGGCATGACTAGACACCAGAGCTCATGGAACACTGTTTACCTTCCCCCTGAAGTGGTCCATATTTATCTACTTGCCATTTCTTGGTTTCAAACTGCTAGGTTTGCAGGAGCTGGGACAGAGACGGGAGCCCATTCCATCCTGTTGTATCCATGTAACGGCTGCTGCTACAGACGCCACAAGAAAAAGGTGTGCCCCCCCCCTCTTTATTCCTTGTTCACCAAAGCTGCTGCTGCTGCCACCTGCTGGTGGTTCCAATAGAAGTGCAAGAAAAATGTGAGATTCCTCCCCCCCCCATCACGTGATTTGAAAACCGTGAATTTTCAATGTTTTTTATGGAACTGGGTGGGACAGTTACAAAATGTGAAATTCACGGTTTTCCGTGACATATGACAACTCTACGTGATACGTATCCTATGATGGAAACAGTTGCTACCCACAAATCTGTCCTTCCGTTCATAAAAAAAAAATGGTCCTAGAAACTGACATGAAGCATTCAGAGTAGCATGTGTGGTGTTATATGTACTGTAAAAAAATTGACTAAATTCAATTGCTAGAATAGGAGGGACTGAAATAAAAGTTGGCTTAACAACTGCCATGGCTCTTCTCCAATTGGGACTGACAATTAGAGAGAAACCATTATGTTTTCTCTCTTTCTCCCCCTCCCCCCCCTCTCTCTGTGTTAGGGATGTGAGCATCAAACTCTATCTCTTTCACTTACACCAGATGGTATAGAAAATGTCATCATGCAACAACAGCCAACATGTGGTAGAACATATAATAAAACCCTGATGTGATGCTTATGGGTTCCTTTCTGATCAGTACATGATCACAACCAATACAATTTTCAAAAAGGGTGAAGAGCGAAGGGACTGGTGATGAACACAGATGCAACCACCTGCTGAGCGCAGTTATCATGAGATTGAAGCCGGAATGTCAGAGCAGTGCACTCATATCATAACACTTAAAAACCACTCTTTCCTTCCTTCCTCCTCCTCCTCCTCCTCTCTCTCTCATTCTCTGTACATGTTTGTGCAAATGCATGTGTGTTTATTAAAAGGGACATGACCTAATGTGGAGTGGTCTCTTGTAATGAGATGCTCAAGGCAGGAAGACATTGGAGCCCAGAGAAAGCCTGGGTTGCACAGAGGGCCAACGAGATGGGAAACTGTGATGGACATCCTCCAGTGAACCTTTGCTCTGTCTGATGAATAGGAGAAGTGGTGAGACTGATGGGAAAACAGAGAGATGCAACCCAGCATCCTGACTTGAATACAGATCAGATGAAAGGATAACATGGCTTTAAATTGCCAGGTGCCACTTCTTTCGAAGCATACTGTTATTCAGTAACTGTATGGTCACAATGGTGTTTTTAAAACTCTTAACAGGTCCTGTAAAGTGGCAACATAATGGGTAACCTGTGTATAACTCCTGCAAGAACGTGTCACTGTGTAAGTCACTAAAACTAAAAGAAGAAACGATGTTTAATCAGCAGAGCAATGAGTAGCAATGATTGAAGCATCTAGCCTGAAAAAAAGAAGTGCCTGTGCTCACCTGAGCCTGAAAGGAATGATTCATTTGAACATTTAGGGAACAAAGCTTGATTGTTTGTTGTATTCTTGAGCATAAGCTGACTTTGCTCTTTACACACTGCTACATAAAGAATAATCTTTAGTTAATTCTAACAGAAATACATTAGAGTTTCTCAAAATTAGGTAAACAGTTAATTGGGGGGGGGGGGAGTTCTGTAGGCCACACATTTTCCCTTTCTACTTAATCATCTCCTCAAAGCCCACATAAAAGCACAAAGCATGGCACCAGTCAGTAGTTGAAATGTATGATATCCCTGCTCCACGGGGAGCCCTCTTGGCGCAGTGGGGGAAACTGCTGTACTGCTCATTACTAAATTGCTGATGTTGTGAGATGGATCCTGACCAGGACTCAAGGTGGACTCAGCCTTCCATCCTTCCGAAGTTGGTAAGATGAGTACCCAACATGCTGGGGGCAAAATGCTAACTCCCTTGTGAATTGCCCAGAGAGGGCACTAAGTGTTATTGGGCTGTATATAAATGTTAGTGTTATTGCTATTGCTATTGCTAATGCTAATGCTAATGAGGCTGCACCCCATAATTATATCCCCATTGCTGTTATACCATAGATAAAATTATTCCTGGATAAGTTACAATCATAAGAAATTATAGTTGTATCTCTATTACTGGGGAAAGGAACTGATAACAAGATATTACTCAGAAGGCTGGAGTACCTGGTTGCTGAGGATTAAGAGTTGTGCCCATTGTGCCTTCCAGGTGTGACTGATAGGCTTACATGCTCCACTATTCTACATGGTCTTGGGAAAGCTGCCTGGTCCCAGAGCACCATCATAATGAGGGACTGGTAAATCACTTCTAAGTAATACACCTGTGTCTTAAGAAGGTCACCACTAGTCAGAATCGAGTTGATGATACATACAAATTATTATGGGCATTAATTGTAATTAGAAGGGATATGATTAGATTTCAAAAGCATTTCATTTCTGGTTGAGAACAGAGCATCTTAACATAGAAAGACAACTGGTCAAGGATTTTCAACCCACATGAAAGTTCCTTCATCCAATGTGAGAGTAGGACAAGGGCTCCCCCCCCTTCTGTTGACTGCATTTTGTGCACACAGGTTTCTTTTTCCCTAAGTGCGCATGTGCATGCACACACACAATACAAAGAAAAAGACAAGGAGATGAATCAAAAATATACAAACAAGGTAAAGGCTGTGTAATGTACAGTTGTGAGAGCTGGACCATTAGGAAGGCTGAGCACAGAAGAATAGACACCTTTGAAATGTGGTGTTGGAGGAGAGTTTTGAGATTGAGAGTCCCCTGGACAGCGGGGAGAACAAATAGGTCGATCCTAGAAGAAATTAACCCTGACTGCTCCTTAGAAGGTTAAATAGTAAAGATGAAGCTAAAGTACTTTGGACATCAAATGAGAAGAGAGGATTTACTTGAGAAAGCCTTAATGCTGGGAAAGGTGGAGGCCAAAAGAAGAAGGGAGTGGCCAAAAATGAGATGGCTAGATGATATTGTAGACGCAATGGGCACAGAGTTGAGCAGGTAAAGGAAGATGGTGGAGGACAGGGGTGCCTGGCAGACAACGGTCCATGGGGTCACAAAGAGTCAGAATCGACTATGTGACTGAACAACAACAACAACAACAAAAAGGTAAAGGTCACGTTTGCTTGAAAGCCAGTCATATCCGATTCTAGGGTTCAGTGCTCATCTCTGTTTAAAGCTGAAGAGCTAGCACTGTCTGTGTTTGGAGATGTTTCCGTGGAGACGTGGCAGGCATGCCTAGACACCAGAGTGCACTGAAGTGGTACCTATTTATCTACTTGCAAGTTTTTGTTTTCAGACTGCTAGCTTGGTAGGAGCTGGGACAAAGACAGGAGATCACTCTGCCGTGCAGTAATCGGTTCTCAAACTCTTCAAGTTCAGCATTGTTATGTATGCATGCTCTTGTACTGTAAGATAAGAATGTAACCACTCCAATTACAATGTATCTCAGCTGTAAAGGAACGCGAGCAAGCAGCCCATAGAGGGCAGCTGCGAGCGTTCAGTCTCACATGGTTCACATTGCTCAATCACGGACAGCCGCGGGAAAACCTTCCCCGCATTCAGCAGCAGGAGAAAGAACTACTGAAGAGAGGCGTGCCTGGGCGAGGCCACGCCGGTAGCAGCCAATGAGCTACCGTGCTACAAGATTCAAATGTATAATGCTACTGTATATATTGAGATGTATCACCGCCATTACCTCATGCTCCACCGGATCATCATGCAATAAACCTGTGTTAAGCCAACCCTTCGGCTGTTCTGTTGTCTTTGGTCCCATACAGTAAAAGCATCTTAACACTAAGCCTCCATAGTCCCTATACATACAAAATATCTGGCACATGTGCATATTTTCTAAAATGTACGTGTTTCGGAAATATGTTAAATGTTGCCTTGTTTTATAAACCAGCAAACACAGTATTATTGGATACAAACATACTTTCCAATAATACTGTGTTTTCTGGTTTATTAAACAAGGCAACATTTAACACATTTTCCAAATATGTACATTTTAGAAAACATGCATACAGTCAGTTTTGCAGATGTGCCAAAATATCTGTAAAGCAGAACAAAAGGAAGGCAGATTTTTTAAAAAAGGACCTCCTTGTTTACCAAATGAGGGTGAACCAAATCATGATTTATATCCTTAGTAACTAGACTTTCCAAGCTTCGAAATACTGTATACAGATTATAAATTTCATATCAAGAAACTTGATGTGTAGCTAACCAATATCTTGCATGCCTATATATGAGCTTGTATGGCAGCAAAGGACAAAGGTTTGTTCCCACCAATCCTCCTACTCTTCTGGTACTTTAGTGGAGAAGACCTTATTTAGAATCTCACAAAGCTTTGAAGTCATAAAGTTTTTTTAAAATTGTAACCCTGGTGCATGAAGTTTGAGATAGCTGCTGTTCTTCAATGTAGACACCTGGACTCTTTTGCAACTGTATAACATGTTACTTCTTTCAGTATATTTCCTATTGGGAAATTAATTGCATGTATGGAATAGCATGCCACATGTACATGTGAATGCACACAAATGCACAAGCATGCAGGAACACATGTACATGCAGGTCTGTTTTTAAATTTTGTATGTAGGGTTCTCTAATGGGATGAGAATGAAAGCGCGGCACCAAAATGGCCACCGCGCTCTTTGCGGGCCCCCCTCCACCCAGACTCAGACATCCAGGTAGTTAGGGGGCGTGGCCATCCCTCTTTAAAAGGGGTGGCCACGAGGCAACCGAGCTGCCATTATCCCAAAGAAACGGAGAGGAGAAGTTTTTTTGCTCCGTCGTTCTTCGCCTTGTTGGGGAAGCCTCTTTTGGCTGCCAAACGCTTAGCGCGCCCTTCGCCTCTTTTTCTCGGCTTCCCATCGCTATGCCTCCTAAGAAGAAGGCTATGGCGACTTCGGTTCGCCCGACTAGGTGGCAGCAGTCGGGTCGGAGGACCGCGACTGCGCCCACCCAACAGGCCCCCTTAGTGGAGGCACCCACCGGGACCGGTGGGATGGGGCAGATCAGGCCGTGGCCCGCGGCTATCCAGCCCCAGACCGGCCCTACAGGGGCTCCGGCCCCCAGCCCGCAACTGCCGGCCATGGGCTGCGAGCAGGGGGGTGGGCATGGCGCGACCGGGCCTTCGGCCCCCGGCCCGCATTCCCTGGCCATGGGCTTCAACCAGGTGGGAGGGCTGGGTGCAGTTTCACCGCAGGGCCTGCCCCCGGCCCCTCATGGGCCGGAGTTTTGGGCATGGCCCTACTCGGGTCCAGGCTCTACAGTAGTGGGCCCTGGACCATCGCCCAGCGGGCTGTCTGGCCCGCCTGGCCCCCTTTATGCAGGGGGCTCTGTGACAGTGGATGCTCTACTGGCCTGCGTGGCGGCGCTGGAGGCATCCCTGGGGATAGCCAACAACCCCATTGGGGTGGGGCCTGCATTGCCATCTGGGGCCCCTTTTTGCCAACAGGTGACCGCGGCAGCCGCCACCCTCCAGCAGGCGGCCGGTCGGGTTGAGCTGCTCGAGGCGCACAGGCCTGTGCCCGCCGCGGCCTCTCAGCTCCCCGCACAGCAGGCACTACAGTTAGGTAGTGGTCAGATGTGTCCTCAGGGCTCGATTTCGGTCGCGAGCTCTGACTCCCGCCGTGGGCCGGAACCCCCAGTGGGGGCGGCCCATGGGGGTGCACCCAGTGAGTATCAGGTTCAAGCTAATGTCCCCACACCACGCTCCACTTTGGGGGAGGGTGTCCAGTGGCCATGGCCTCGTCATGTCGGGGGGGGGGGCAGCAGTTCCTGGCTTACCCGGGTGCAGCTTGGTCTCATACAGGTCCTACGTTAGGTGGGGGGGGGTTTACGCCCCAGGGACTGCAGCGGGTGTCACGGGGACAGTCCAGGCCCCGCTCTTGCTGCCCCGTATCGCTTCAGTGCCGGTGTCGGCATTGCCAACAGCCGGGTATTCTTTGCCCCTCGGGGATCATTTGGCGCAGACCACAAGGGAGAAGATTTGGCAGGGAGAGTACGTAGATATTTTCTCCCTATTAAACAGGGAACTCACCAAGGAAGAGAGGGAGGGGCAGGATGAAAAGGATAAAGAGCAGTCCCGTCGTCGCAAGCCACCACGCACATGGGCCAACTGGTTACCCGCATATCTCATATACATGGCGGTGTATCTCAGGGCCCGGCCTGACCTGGCCATTCCTATGGTCCAATATTTGGACAATATTTACAGGGCAATGGTGGACTTCCCTGGCCCATCGTGGTTGGCTTACGATGAGGAATTTCGAATGAGAGTGCCCCTACACCCAGAGATGAGGTGGGATGAGCCCTGCCAGAAGCTGTGGCTTCTGTACATGACCCCCACGTGCCCGGCGCCTGGAGAGAGGTACCATTGTGGACATGCGGTCCAGCGAGCCGCTCCAACTCAGGCTCCCCGCCAGGTGGCGGGGCAGGGGGTTCCAGCCCGCCTGCTGTGTTGGAGCTTCTCGGCCAATGGTGCGTGCAATAGAAAACAGTGCCGATACAAGCACGAGTGTCCCTCTTGCGCTGGCCCCCACGCCGCCGGCGCGTGCCCGTGAGCCGGTGGGTCACGGGCCAGAGGTAGAGGTGGACAAGGAGCGGGCAGACCTGCCGCTGATGGAGCTGGTCACTCAAAAGGCCCCCTCCCCAGTTAATGTAGCCATGTTGGAGCGGTGGCTCTCAACGTACCCAAGGAGGGAAGTTGCTGGTTACCTTCTCGAGGGTTTCCAGCTGGGATTTCGCATCCCATTCAAAGGGGAGAGGTGCCCCCAGGATGCCCCTAATTTACTTTCCCTTAAGGGCAGGGAGGAGGTGGCCGCCCTAAGTATTGCTAAGGAGGTCAATGCAGGTAGGGTGGCTGGTCCCTTCCCCAATCTGAAGGTTTCCCCTTTAGGGTTGGTGCCCAAAAAGACACCTGGGGAGTTTCGTTTAATTCATAATCTGTCATACCCAGCGGGCCATTCGGTCAATGATGCCATCCCTGATGACCTTTGTTCGGTAAGGTATACATCATTTGACCAGGCCCTGCGCATGGTGCGCTCTTGTGGCCCGGGTGCACTTTTGGCGAAGTGTGACATTAAGTCTGCATTCCGTCTGTTACCGGTGCACCCGGGCGACTTTGAGTTATTGGGCTTTAAATTCCAGGGAAAATTCTATTTTGATAAAGCCATGCCTTTTGGCTGCTCCATCTCCTGTTCAGCATTTGAACGTTTTAGCACTTTCCTTCAGTGGGCCTTTGTTCGCAGGTCTGGGTCTCGGTCTGTAGCCCACTACCTCGATGATTTCTTGTTCGGGGGTGAACGGGGCTGGGACACGTGCACGCGTCTCCTTGACACATTTCAGACGCTAATGAAGGAACTTGGTGTCCCTTTAACGCCCGAAAAGACCGAGGGCCCAACAACCAAGCTCACATTTCTAGGTATTGAAATTGACACGGTTTCGCAGGCATCCAGGTTACCCATGGACAAGGTGTCCCGGATCACTGCATTGATTTTGGCCTTACTGGCCAAACGCAAGGTGTCACTTCATGAGCTCCAAGTTCTACATGGTCACCTTAATTTCGCCTGTAGGGTGGTCGCACCTGGCAGAGCTTTTGCTCAACGCTTGTACGACGCCATGGCTGGCCTATCCAGGCGCTATCACAGGGTCCGACTGAACAAGGGCATGAGGGCTGACATGTTAATTTGGCTTCAGTTCCTTAAGGACTTCAACGGGGTGTCATTTTGGAGGTCTGTCCTTTTGGTGTCCCCTCGGTTCCAGGTTCAGTCGGATGCATCGGGGTCCCTGGGTTATGGGATTTACTTCGAGGGGAGGTGGGCCTACGGCCGATGGCCTCCAGCTTGGAGGGGCACGGATCGTTTACGCGATCTTACGTTCCTCGAGTTCTTTCCGATACTGGGAGCTTTGATTCTATGGGGTGCGGAGTGGGCCAATTCAGTGGTTCATTTCTGGTGTGACAATGCTGCGGTAGTGCACATTGTTAATTCCCAGACATCTAAATCACCCAGGGTCATGGAGTTAGTGCGCCAGTTTGTTTTGCGCAGCCTATGCCTCAATGTCCTATTCAGGGCCAGACATGTACCAGGTATTAAAGCATCAGATATTGCTGATGCTTTATCCCGCCTGCAGATCTCCCGGTTCTGCGCCTTGGCTCCGGACGCAGAGGAATTTCCCTCGCTGCTCCCGGACGAGATTTGGACGTTTGGCAAGGAGAGGTGAACCGGGCGATCGGCATGTCGCTGGCGCCCCGCATGCGTAAGGCGTATCACCATGCATTCAGTCAATTTCAGGCCTTTTGTGCGCAATTCCGGTTGCCCGAGATTTGGCCCATTCCAGTGGCACATGTTCTTCAATTTATGGTTTACCTACACGGTCAGGGTCTAGCTCCCCGCACCATAGCATCCAGGCTGTCAGCACTGGCATTCATGGCCAAAGTGGGAGGTTATGCTGACAGCACAACTGACTTTCGTATACGACATGTTTTGGAGGGGTGGACACGGGAACGTGGACGCCGCCCAGACAATCGCCACCCAATTTCTCCAGGGGTCCTTACCCACCTTGCACGAGGCTGGCACGACCTGTGTTTTGACAGGTATGAGGCAGCTCTGTTTCATGCGGCTACCACGGTGGCCTTTTTTGGAGCGCTCCGCATCAGTGAGCTGGTGCTACTGTCTAAGGCGGATGCGACTCGTAGGGCACTGGAACTCGAAGATGTCTATGTCTCTAATGAGTGGGCTCAGTTGAGGATACGGTCCTCAAAAGTTGATCAGCACGGTGTAGGCAGTGGTGTTAGACTGCTACGATGTTCCATTGCAGACATCTGTCCGGTTGGTGCCCTACAAGAGTTCCTTGCACTGCGTGGTACGCACCCTGGCCCCTTTTTCTGCCACCAAGATGGGTCTCCCCTTACTAAATTTCAATTTTGGAAGGTGACCGGTAAGGCACTGTCCAGTGTTGGCCTCCCCGGGGCTCGTTACGGCACCCATTCTTTTAGAATAGGAGCTGCTTCTACTGCGGCTGCATTTGGGTACTCTGGGGCTGATATACACCATATGGGGAGGTGGGGATCGAAGAGTTTTGAATTATACGTTCGCCCTCTTCAATTATGAGTACCAGTTAAGTCACTGTCCTGTTTCCTTTTTTCCTTTACAGACCCTGTGTGTCGACGCACACCGGTGGCAGTATGGCTGGTGGGCCATAGCTACGTGCACTGGGCAGCGCAGTACGCTGCGGCGACAGAGTGGGGACCCCAGCTGGGACTACGGGCATCCGCATGTCTCAGGTGGTACGGTAAGCACGGAATGTTATGGCGGGAACTGTTGCCATTCCTTTTCTCCATCAGGGATGCTGAACCGCCTGATGTCCTAGTGCTGACCCTTGGGGGCAATGATTTAGGCCAGGTCACGGGCCTTTCGTTAAAACATACGATCTGCAGTGACCTGGCTTATTTGCATTATGTGTGGCCTGCCACAACCCTGATATGGTCGGACATCATACCGCGTCACGCTTACAGGGGAGGTATTAACCTCCAGGCCCTTGACCGCGCTCGCCGCTCGGTGAACAGGGCAGTAGCCCGGTTCTTTGCTGACAAGGGTTTGGGCGGGTCATCCGACACCCCACCATTAGTCTCCAAAATTGTGATCTTTACACAGGGGATGGGGTCCATCTGTCGCCTAGAGGTATGCACCTCTTTTTGGAAGATTTGCAAGCAGGCCTGTTGACCGAGCTGACGGTCTGGGGGGGCGGTGAGTCTTTATTAGCCTCCCCGTGTGGCGGGTAGCACTGGTAAGGTAAATATTTATGACCCACAGGTATCCGGCTGGTTTGCAATTGACTGGCCAACACTAGATAGGCACAAGTTGGTTAACATTGTCCGGTCAACGACGAACCAGGCAATGGGGTGATGGCACGAGCTATTCAGCATGCATCACCCCGTTATTTTACAGATACGCGTCAGAGGGTGGGGTCAGTAGTTAGTTTATTGACTACGGTCAACAATTTGTTTGTTGTAAACAAACAAATGGATACAAATGGATACATTGTAGCCAATTGCCATTGGCAATTTTGGGAGGAACCTTACCAGTGTTACTGCGGCCTGCTTGCCTTAAGAATTATAATTGGCTGAGTACCAATTGAAATTTATAATTCGGACTAGGGCATGAATCAATAAATGTGGCCCAATGCCGTTATCCACTTATACCGGTGTCTGAGTCCTTTTTTTGGGGGTGCGCCTGCAATGAAAGCGTGGTGCCAAAATGGCCACCACGCTCTTTGCGGCCCCCCCCACCCGGACTCAGACATCCGGGTAGTTAGGGGGGCATGGCCATCCCTCTTTAAAAGGGGTGGCCACGAGGCAGCCGAGCTGCCATTTTCCGAAAACGACGGAGAGGAGAAGTTTTTCCCTCCACCCCCTCCCTAGTGAACAGTGTGATATTTTGGTCGCTTCGGGGCCGGGTGGGAATTTTTGGCTGGAACCTACAATTGGCTCTTGGGTTCTGGCTTTTTTGCCCATCCCACACTGTTGCTATGGTTTGATATAGGGGTTCTCGTCTGCTATTGACTTTGGTCACATGGGTGGGTAGCACTGGTAAGGTAAATATTTATGACCCACAGGTATCCGGCAGGTTCGCAATTGACTGGCCAACACTAGATAGGCACAAGTTGGTTAACGTTGTCCGGACAATGACGAACCAGGCAATGGGGTGATGGCACGAGCTATTCAGCATGCATCACCCCGTTATTTTACGGATACGAGTCAGAGGGTGGGGTCAGTAGTTAGTTTATTGACTACGGTCAACAATTTGTTTGTTGTAAACAAACAAATGGATACAAATGGATACATTGTAGCCAATTGCCATTGGCAATTTTGGGAGCAACCTTACCAGTGTTACTGCGGCCTGCTTGCCTTAAGAATTATAATTGGCTGAGTACCAATTGAAATTTATAATTCGGACTAGGGCATGAATCAATAAATGTGGCCCAATGCCGTTATCCACTTATACCGGTGTCTGAGTCCTTTTTTGGGGGGTGCGCCTGCAAAGACATATGATATATATTTACCAGGATGTTGTGATGTGTTGTAAAGGAATACTTCTAAAAATATATGAAAATTTTACATAAGCAAAATTAACCTCCCATGTCTGATGGGACATGGGTAGACTACCCTTCTTTTTGTAGAGAAATGCCAACTCAGGAAGATATGTAAACATGACACCTATCTAAACATTGGATTCAATTGGGAAGTAAATACAATGGAACCTCGGTTAACATAATTAATGTGTTCTCTGGGATGTTTCTTGCAGTGAAAATTACTTTAACCAAATTTTCCATAGGAAAGCATTGAATGCAATTTTCCCATAGGAATGCATTGTAAACCAAAATACATTAACTGAAATGCCGTTTCCCATAAGAATGCATTGAAAACCAATTAATCCGTTCTGAAAAAAATATGTAAACCAAGCCACTATTATCTATGGATTTCCTTTTGTTATGCAATTTTTATGTTAACCAACCCGTTTGTTAAGCGAGGTTCCACTGTACTTTTCTATTAGATACTTATGTCATGGCACTTGCAAAATCAGTGGCAGAAATATGAATTTTGAGAATCTGGTCCTGGTTTTGGTTGAAATCCCTTGAACAAAATCTCACAGAGTTTTGTGTAACTGTTCTGAGAGGGGTGCGAATATAAACAAAACATAAGTACTGTATACATACACTATAAGCAATGATCGATTATATTTTTCTAATACAGAGGTAAATAATACAAGAAGTTCAGAGAGCATGGAAAGAGTTCACTAGGTGCTAGATAATCCAACGTCTCACATAACAGAGTGCTTGTTAGTGATAAACTAATGTTTGCAAAATTACTTTTCTGAAAAAATAATTAATGAAATTACATGATGAAACCACCTGTATGTAGCTGTGATAGGCTCTTTGGATCACAAATGGTAGTAATCATTCCCGCATTATCTCATTGAAGCTTACATGATCGTTTAGAACAGGGATTCTCAACCTGCGGCCCACATCACCATTTCATGTTGCTCACCACCACCTCCACCACACCAGGAAGTGCCATGTGGAGGAAGGGCAAAATGGCCATCCGGCCCCCAAAGCTCTCTGAGGGAGTGTAACCCGAAAAAGTTTGAGAACTCCTGGTTTAGAAACAATGCAACTCCATCTAGAACAAGGTGATCACCACTTCTGCAGTAATCATTCTACTACTGTTCACTCATGCATAGCTTCAGCATGAAAGAGCAAGGTCTGCAAGAAAAGCAGTGATAGCAACAGCACATAGAAAATCACTAGATTGTAGAATCAGAGTTTACTCACCCATCCACTAGGTTTTCTATTCAGGGTATAGATCTGCTCTTGGGAAAGAAGCATAAAGTAGAAACTGTGGCGAAAGGTGAATGACATATAGGTAGTTCATGACCAGAGCAGCACGATGCCACTCTGCTGAAATTTGGAAAAGAGGCCCCCTCCCCTGCTCAATACATATCTATCTTTACCCGAAGGTCTCTGTGATAGGGGCAAACATACCTGGCATAATTCTCCTTTGGTTAACCAAGACTACTAAAGTCTGCTATGGAGCATTAGGGTGCACCCATACCTGTCAAGTATCCTGGATTGGCCGGGATTTCCCGTATTTCTGCACCACTTCCTCTACTTTCCTGTTGCCATTCTGTAATTTGACCGGTGGGGAAAGTAGGTACTGTGCATGCGTGTATGCACAGAACCCTTCTATGCATGCGCAGAAGGGTTCTGCGCAGGTCCTGTATTTTCCGGAGCCGCGCTTGACAGGTATGGGTGCATCACCTCTGGTTTACACCACAGTGTAACTAGCAGAGGAATGGTACACATTTAGTGAAGCAAACATAAACCACTGGATATTTAATAAAGCGATTTCTTTGTTGTTGTTTTTTTAAAAAACTGAAATGGAAGTCTTCTCAGCTAGAAAACAAATAAGCCGCCATTTACCTGTGAATGCAAGACAGGAGAGCGCGACAGAGCAATTGTGATCAGATTCCCACTGACCAGGCCTTGTTTTAGTCAGACACTGTGACTATTATTTCACTTCATTATCTGCCTGGACCTTCAGCAAATATTATTTGTTTGTCAAAACAGTACTGTCAAAGGGCCCCGTGTTCTTAATTAAAGCCTTGACCCTCCTTTAACCTTGCCTGGGAAATGCTCATTAGTGACAAACTCGGCTGCTGGCTGCCTAAAATTTGGAGACAGCCCTATAAACATAGGGATTCCAAGCAGCCTCACGTAAGACTAAGTAATTCTGTTCTGTGGAAAAAAGGAGAATAAACTTGTGTGTTTGTTACTAGCGTGAGTGATTTACAAACTTCAGCACTGGAATTTCAAGGCTGTTCACCTCACTGGGCAATTCACCTGAGGGGCTTTATCACAGGAAGTGCCAAAAACAAAGAGGGGGAAAAGGTCCCAGTGAATGTACATTAATGCGTACAGTGTTTTCTCTCTCCAGTAGCTGATGGAACACACAAGAGCAAGCTATGGGAAGAAAACAGCCTGGGTTGTCTTCCTGGCTCATTACCAAATTAACTGAATATAATGAACAGAACTGTTTCCTTTTACTCATCACCTTTGTATCTGGTTGACTATTAGCAACTTCCAGAGACTGGCCACAGATACATTAATGCAGCTGCTATTTGACTCTGGGTATTCTACAAACAAAAATACATGCACGATGGGACACTCCAGCCGAAGTTCATCTCCCAGGAATTCCTTTCAGTCCTTGACCACAGGACCAGCTAGCCTCCATGGCAACAAGAGACGAGGTCCCATGCATGCAGCTTTCCGATAATGCAGCGGGTCAGAGATCTGCTCAATTGAATGAAGTTACATTCAGACACACACAAAATAATTATTTTCACTTGTTTTGTAATCCCTGCCATCTCCCCACAACTTTCCTCAATTTTCTCTATTTGGGAATAGAGGTAGTTTTATTTATAGGTATGTGCTTAAAATCACTCTGATTCTGCAGAGAAGCCTATCTTCATCTTTCACATAAACCATGAACAAGTTTATTTATAGAAAACAAGTAGCTAGAGGACATGCCTGTAGTTTGTGTTTACCTATCCTGTGTCTTGGATAGTTTATTGTCTTGTACCTTTGCTTAGGCTCACAAACATAATCATTCCATCATGATTTTCAAAAGGCTCACTAAACAGTACAGCTCTATGTGGGAGCTATTTTCAGATAAGCCTTAGGATGCAATCCTATGCATATTTCTTCAGAAGTCTGTCCCACTGAACTCAGCAAACTTCTGCTCAGGAAACATGTAGAGAATTGTTCTGTAAGGTTATTAACTCTTTGGCTGATCTTTATGCTGAAGAATTACTTGTGACTCTTACTGTCATCTTTGTGATGTATTGTTCTGATTACTGGTTAGATTGGAGGTAGTATGGTAGAGCAGCTAGAGTTTTGACTCAGCCTTTAAGCAATCTAGGCTCTAGCTGCTGCTGAGCCATGAAACTCCCTGGAAGACAGCTAGTCACCATCTCCATAGGTTTGGTGTCTTGCACGGAAGACAATGAAGGAGCCGCAGTAAGGGCTAAAACACAACTTTATTGCATGATGGTCAGGATGAACATGAGGTAATGGTGGACAAAACAGCTCTATTTATAGTACACTGTACATTTGAATATCCCAGGTGGTAGCTCATTGGCTACTGTCCGTGTGACATCATAGATCGTCACGCCCATCTTCTCCAGGTGTGGTATGGCGGGAAGGTTTCCCGCTCTTCAGGTATTCGGGGAATCTGTGCCATGTGAGCCAGATGCTTGCTACTGCCACCTGTGGCCACTTAGCTTGCATACTTATACAGCTTGCTACAATGTGTCTCTGATTAGATACAAATGGATACATTGACCGGATACATTCTGTTAAAGGGGACTTGCGGTATTCATTCAATACATAACACCCCTCCCCCCTAGGTGAGGACGAAGTCCTTTAGCCATTGAGGCTTCCCGCATGTTCGCTTTGGGCGAGAGGCGGCCGCACTTCAGGCCGGAGTTCCCGCATGCTCCTGATTACTCTGCCCCCGTCCTGCAGTGGGAGAAAGTGGCTCGTTTGCGGCTGGCTGTGAGTCCTGAGCTGGGGATTGGGGAGGTCTAGGTGTGGGAGTAAAACTCCAGGGATGTGAGACCGGGGGCTCCAGGGACTAAAGAAAAACCCCGCTCTTTGCTTGGACGGGTGGGGGACCACTCCGAAAAATCCCCCCAGTCTCCTAAATCAAAGTCTAACAACTCCTTGAAATCCCTCTCCTCCAGGTTGTCCCTGTTACCTGGGAGGTCAAAAGGATGTGGGTTTGTCTCATTTCCCTCCCCCCTGTGGCCTGCGTCTCCCCTTGGGATAAGCGGGTGGGGGAGAACCCTAACGCTGAATGCTCTGCCTGGTCACTCGAGTCTTGCCTTCCTACTACCCTACCTCTGCGCTGGTCAGTGTGCATCCTCCAGAGGAGTCCTGTGCTTGTCTTGACGTTGTAGGAGACTGGCCCTGTTTGCCTGACCACTATTCCAGGCAACCAGGTAGGTTTGCCGGCCGTGTAATTACGGCAATGCACTGCCTGGCCGATCTCGAAACTCTTGGTGCCCCCCGTTTCTATGTTTCTACCCATGTCCTCCACCCTGGTTGGGTCTAACCTCGAGAGGATCATGGCGGGTTTCCTCCGCATGAGGAGCTCGGCGGGTGACAGACTTGACACTAAGGGGGTTACACGATACCTCAGTAGGATTTGGCAGAGTTGCAAGTTCAATTCCCTGGGGCCCATCCTATGCAGTGCATCCTTCGTTGTTCACACCAGGTGTTCCGCTTGACCATTTGTAGCGGGGTGAAAGGGGGCTGCAGTTATGTGGCGAATTTCGTTAATTTCCATGAAAACCCTGGAACTCCGCTGACATGAAAGTTGTGGCGTTATCGCTCACAAGTACGTCAGGTAAACCGAAACAGCTGAATACCTTGCGTAATTGCTTAATTGTCGCAGCTGATGATGTACTGGCCAACGGGATTACCTCCAACCATTTGGAGTAAGAGTCCACTATTATAAGGAAGAGGGTGCCCCTGAAGGGACCCACGAAGTCCACATGCAGACGCAACCCTGGCTGTGTCCCATTCTCTGTGCAGAAGTCGGGACTCCTCAGGCCGGGTGCTCTGGCAGCTCTCGCAAATGCCAATCATGTGTTCTATGTCTGTGTCTAGTTTGGGCCACCAGACGTAACTTCTAGCTAGTGCCTTGGAGCGCACAATACCTGGGTGGCTGATATACAGCATCTTGAGCACCCGAGACCTCAGAACTTCGGGGATTATTACCCGCTGCCCCCAGAGCAGGCAGCCCCTTTCTAAGGAGAGCTCGTCTATCTGCCTACCATAAATCTTGAATTCCTCCATAGGGGAGGTTGCCGGCCAGCCTTTTTGTACCCATGAACTGACTAGAGCCAGTGACTTATCTTTCGCCGTAGCCTTGGTGATCTCAGCTGGCAGAATCAGGGCGACTCTAGGGCCTCGATCAGGAGCACCTGGTGGTCCTGCTCGACCTCACACTCTGGGTCCCCCTGCCTGTGGGAGGGGTGACCTGGAAAGGGCGTTGGCATGGCTGATCTCATTGCCGGGGCGGTAGGTCAACGCATACTGGTACGCGTTTAGGAAAATGGCCCATTGCAGCATCCTTGGGGATAAGATCTGCGGGGTTGGCTTATCTGTGGTGAAAATCCCTAACAGGGGCTTATGGTCGGTCATGACTGTGAACAGGCTGCCATAAAGGAAGTCGTGGAACTGTTTCGTTCCTGCGATGATCGCCAGGGCTTCCCTATCTGTTTGCGCGTAGTTGCGCTCTGCCTTGGACAGGGATCTCGAATAGAACGCCACCGGGGCTTCTTGTCCGCTCTCTAGCACGTGGCAGAGGACCACCCCCACCCCCACCGGTGAGGCATCGCAGACTAGCACAATGGGTTTCTTTGGATCAAAGTGGGTCAAGACAGCCTCAGAAGATAGAAGCTGCTTGAGCCCTCGGAATGCCCGTTCCTGGCTGTCCCCCCCACCGCCAAGCCGCATCTTTCTTGAGTAATTTGTGCAGTGGCTCTGCAACAACGCCTTTCCCGGCAGGAAAGAGTGGTAAAAATTTAGGAGCCCTAGGAAGGACTGCAGCTCGGCCTTGGTGGTGGGACGAGGGGCATCCTGCACAGCCGACACCTTTTACTCTGCTGGTTTGATACCCTCAGGAGTTATTAGAAAACCCAGAAATTCTACCTCCTCAGTGAAAAACACACACTTATCCTTTCTCAATCTGAGCCCCGCTTTCTCGAACACAGTTAGTACCCGGTCTAACCTCTTGGCCAATTCCTGTTCCCCTCCTGCCGTTATCAAAACGTTGTCAAAGTAGGGGAAAACACCTGGGAGCCCTTTCAACAATCTTTCCACAAGGGACTGAATGATTCCTAGAGCCGAATTTGCACCGAATTGGAGGCGCATCACTTTAAATGCTCCCTTATGGGTAACAATGGTTTCAGCGGCGGCTGCAGCTGGGGTCACAGTCAATTGTTGGTATGCCTGCGCTAAGTCTAGCTTGGCGAAACACCTCCCCCCATGCAAGGTTGCTAACAGGTGACTTACTACTGGCACCGGATACACATTTGGGTGAATCGCCTTGTTAATCGTGCACTTGTAGTCAGCGCAGATTCTGACCTCCCCATTAGCCTTAAGCGCTGTAACAATGGGGGTTTCCCACTCGGCGGAGTCCACCGGTACCAAAATCCCCTGACCCACCAGTTTGTCCACTTCAGTCTCAATTTTGTCCTTTAGTGTGAAAGGCACTCTCCTTGGCTTCAGTCTGATGGGTCGGATGTCGGGATCCATGTCGAATGAGACTGGGGGCCCCTTGAACTTCCCAAGCCCCTTCTCAAAGATGGCAGGGTGTGCGTTACACACCTCCGTGATCGGGTCAGCCTGCACGGCGTGTATGCCTCCAATGAAAACCCCCAGGGGACCAAACCACTGCATACCCAGGAGGCAGCAGGACCCTTCCTTTAAAACTACTATGAGCAACTGTGCGGAGTGCCCCTTGAATTGTTTCTTGAACTCTCCCACCCCCAACACTGGGATACTCTTGCCCTGAACGTCCCGCAAGTTAGTCTTTAGGGCCTTCAGTTTGGGGCGTGACTTGGGGGAATGCGCAAAAATTCCTGGTGGGAGATGATGGAGTACAATGACCCCGAATCGATCTCCATTCTTACTGGGGGGCCCTGTATCAGTACCTCAACAAAGAACCGGGGGTGCCACAAGGGCACGCTGTGAACCGCCTGGTCGCGGTTGTTGGGAACCCGCCGAGACACGCTGTGCTCCGGGGGCTCATCATCATTGAAGATTCAGCTGACCCCGTCTGCTTTCCATTGGGGCCGTTCCGCCTGGCCCTTGCCATCGTCTCGATGCCGCCTGCAGACCTTTGCAATGTGCCCGGGCTGCCCGCAGTTGTGGCACTCCGCCTTCCAGAATGGACATCGGCTCCGGTCGTGGGATGCCCCGCATCCGTCGCAGCGGCAGTCCTCTCTGGCACAGTCTCGAACCTTGGGCTTCCTCTGCACCCGCTGCACGTCGTCGTCCTCACTGAAGACAGAGGCAGACGTGGTGGACTCGGAGGGCCCCTGCTCTCCATGTGAGGAACATCTGTGGACGGGGACCGCCGGCGGGGGGCCCCCAACTGTGGTGGTCCTGGCCCGGCAAACCCATTTGCCTTGTTGCACTGACTCGGCAGCTTGGGCGATGTGCAGGACATGCTCGAAGGAGATGCTCTCGTCCTTGGCCAGTAGTTTTTTCCTGGCCCCCTCATCTTGCAGGCCCAGCAGGAGCCTGTCTCTCAGCACCTTGCTCAGGGACGCTCCCCACTGGCAAGGCACGGCAGCCACCCTCAGGGCTGCCACGAAGTCAGCCACAGTCTCACCGGCCCGCTGGCACCGCTGCTGAAAAGCCAGCCTTGCCGGGAACACCGAGACTTTTGGCCGAAAGTGTTTCCTCAGCTCGGCGAGGATCTCATCTAGGGGTACCTCCCTGAGCAGCCTCGGTGTCAGGAGGTTCGTTGCCAGTTCTAATGTTTCCAGGCTGCACTGGGCCAGCAGGAATGCCCAGTGCTGGGCTTCCTCCTCGATGCCCTCGAGGTCTATTGAATAGAGGAACTGCTATTCATAGAGTTCCCATTTCTCTGGCTTCGTGGTGTCGAATGGCACTATGTTCACTTTTCAGGACGCCATCCCATCCTCATCGCCAATTTGGTGTCTTGCACGGAAGACAATGAAGGAGCCGCAGTAAGGGCTAAAACACAACTTTATTGCATGATGGTCAGGGTGAACACGACGTAATGGCGGACAAAACAGCTCTATTTATAGTACACTGTACATTTGTATATCCCGGGTGGTAGCTCATTGGCTACTGTCCACGTGACATCATAGATCATCACGCCCATCTTCTCCAGGTGTGGTATGGCGGGAAGGTTTCCCGCTCTTCAGGTATTCGGGGAATCTGTGCCATATGAGCCGGATGCTCGCTACTGCCACCTGTGGCCACTTAGCTCGCATCCTTATACAGCATTCTACAATGTGTCTCTGATTAGATACAAATGGATACATTGACCGGATACATTCTGTTAAAGGGGACTTGCGGTATTCATTCAATACATAACAATAGGTAACTAAGAGCAACTAATGACATTCGTTGGTATTCCAGGAGAGGTCACATTGTCCTGAGCACAACTCTCAGAGAGTGCCCTTAACCATGAAATGCTCACAGTGTCACTGATGTTACTGAGGAGTTTGTTACCATTTTTGGTCAGTTCTGGCATATTATGAGAAACAGATTCATCTCCTTATCTAGTACCGTGTCTCTGACAGTGATCAGCAAAGGTGTTTTTGAAACAAGTAACATGCGGTTCTGGACCAATGATGGAACTCCCCCTTTCTTTCTTTTTCTTTTCTTTCTTTCTTTCTTTTTTTGGTCAAGAAGCTTTCTTCTGCTCAGTCAAACCATGGACTGAGTAGTCCAGTATTTTCTACTCTAACTGGAAATAATTCTCCAAAGACAGATCTATTCCAGCACGCTACTTGAGACTTCTCATTGTTCAGAAAATGACTAGGAGTTTTCATACCAGAACCATTTCACCTTCTTTTCATAATGCACTAAAGCCACTTGCAGGCATGCAGGTTGCTAAAATATCCTGGAGGCTACATCCTATTGTTTTCACCCATAACTTGGACAAGTTACTTTGTGATTTCAAGATGTCCTTATGGATTTCTGCAAGACCTTCCTACCTGTTTACACTTTTATAAATTTGGTATATATCTTCTTAAAATGAACTTGTGTTTTGGTTTAGTGATAACATGACATTTTAAAAATTCTTGCACAAAAACAAAAATTAACTATTACCTCATCCTATTGTGGTTCGAAAGCTGGCACACTACACTTATTATCACTTTTCTCCCCTGATATCTGCATCTCAGTGAAGTATTCCATCTTTTGTTAGGACTCCACTTTGGTTCTGCCCTGTCCCCCAATGTCAGAAAAAGCTCGCCTCTGGGCTTAAGTTACATCAAGCTTTGCTTAGAAAATATACCATGAAATTTTATGGCTCCCAGGAAGGAGGCTGCCATCTGCTTTTTCTTTTATTCAGCTTCTCTTTTTCCAAAATAGCCATTCCACAGTCTATTAAACCATTACAGCTTTCTATCCTAACAGTGTCCTCTAAAAGAAACAGAAAAAAGTGTTAAGCAACTGTGATAGGGTGCCTGTTTCCCTTCTGTTTCTTTCTAAAGCATATTGTTGGCTTAAAAATCTAACAGGTTGACTCAGATTTTGCCAGCAATGTTGTTCTGTAGCACTCTATTTGTTTGGAGCTTGGGAAAGTTTCTATTATTATTTTTAGCAAGGTTTACTGCAAGCTTCTGGGATCTATAGTATAAAAAAGTAATAATTCCAAACTCTGATTTTTTGTTTTCCTCATTTCATAATGCAAACTTTGATAACCTAAAAAGCATATATACTCAGTGCAGGGCTCAAAGAGAGCCTAGCTGGATCGATAAAATTTACTTCTGCTGATCTCTTTCTGATTTGTGAAAAGTAATGCTGAGCTAGAGTGGAGTTCTGTACCTTGGACTCTATTGTACAGCAGACCAGAGTTCAGAGTGTCATGTGTGGAGACTGAACACTGGGGCCCCCTTTTGTATAAAACATTGAACGTCCAACTTTTAAGTTGATAAAGTAATATGTGAAGATCTGGACTGCCCTCTACCTTGATTTCACTTTGGTTACCTGCTAAATTGATGCATTTTTATGGCTGTGTTTTCCTCCCTGTCTGTATACAATGGTAACCATCTTCTTCTTGTTTCTCAGAACTGCTTGTCCACATGTTGCTGACATTTCTGTCACTTTTCTTTTCAAAATGCTTAGGTCAATTAATTTTTTCTCCCCCTTACAATTCCTGACTTTTAAAAAGTATGTGGCTGGGAGAGATTGTAACCCTGTAAAGGCTGGGCAGTAACAGGTGTGACCATTAGCAAAACAAACAGATTGAAACTGCTCTGTTTTCATTTGGGATACCAAGAAATATGAGAGATCAGACCGCAGCAGACATCAGGAGACATTTCTGAGAACTTTGTCTAAAACCTGATCCCATTTTTAATGACCTAAAAACTGTATGATCAGAGGTGAACTCATCTCTCAAATATGGAGCCACATGTTTCTGTGTCTTTGCTGCAGTGTGTTCCTACATACTGTGCCTTCTATGTAATTCTATCCAAAATGCAATAGGACACATTCTGCCCCCAAAAGCAGATGCAATCTAGGCTAGGTATTGTTTCACTACCTTTGATCAGGACAGGCCCAAGACATTTTACTACCTGATAGGAAGGACAAGATGGCAGACACACCTCCGCTTTATCTATAGAAGATGACTGGACTGGCAGCTGCATCTAACTTTCAGTACTGGTATGAGGAAAGAATCCTCCACATCACCTGAAGACTAAAGTGAGATTAGTGGTTTGGGGGAAGGCTACTTGGAATGCTCAGTTCAGCTCCTTTATTGGTCTACCAAGAACATTTAACTATGCTTCCCCTCTTAGGGGCAGCTCATAAAACCTGATTAAAAACCAGAACAAACAAAAAAACACACACACAGATATAATGCCAAATTTCACCTTCCCCTTGTACAGGAACCAAGACCCTTTTAGGGAAGGCAATTTGGGAAACTGTGCTTGGCATAACACGTTAAAGGAAAACAGATTAATGCTGACAAATAGTACTTTACCTCGACTGAGGAAAAATTGACACAGTGTCATGGTTAAACTACAGACAGCTGTCAGAGATAAACTAAGACTCAATGAGTTAAGCCATGGACGCAGAGGCAAGAAACTGACTCAGAGCCATTGAGTCAGATATTGGGAGCAATTCCTTTTTTGAGACATTGGAGATATTTACCAATATCCACATCAAAATATGTAGCAATATAGCAGTTCAAGGTCGCAAGCCAAATGCAAAGATTTAATATCCCTTCCTGCCTTGAAATACCCAATGGCCTATCTAAGCCATTAGAAAGCCTGAGAAAATTTGGAGGAGGGAGGAGCCTAAGGTAGCTGGTTGGAGTGATTTCTGTCGTCTCCTTCTCCAGACAAAGTAAAAAGGTCCTATTTGGGGTAAAAGTACCATGGAACTTTCCAAAAGATAGCTACTGCAGTCCTTTGGATGATAAGGTACAGTGGGAGGTGTTGAAGGTCCTGTTGAAAAACTATTTGCTGATAAATCTTCGGTTGAAAAATACCGGAGAGAAAAGTGCTAATGCTGCAAGGCTTTTTAAAGCAATTGCAAGCACGGCGCCAAAATGGCCGCCGCGCACTTTGCGGGGCCCCCCCACCGGACGAAGGCATCCGGTTAGTTAGGGGGCGTGGCCAGCACCCTTATAAAAGGGGTGGCCACGAGGCAGCCGAGCTGCCATTTTGCGAAGCGACGGAGCGGAGAAGTTTTTCCCTCTTACCTCCGTCGCTTTTACCCTTCACTGGGAAGCCTCTTGGCTGCTGATTTTCCCTTTTTCGGCTTCCCATCGGCTAGCTGCAATGCCCTCAAAGAAGAAGGCGACTGCGAGTGCGGCTCGTTCTGCGCGGAGGCGCCAGCCGGGTCAGAGGACCGCGGCTGCGCCTCCCCAGCAGCCTCCTTTGCCCGAGCCCACCGGGACCGGTGGGATGGGGTTAATTGCCCCTTGGCCGGAGGCTGGGGGTCCGCGTACTGGCCCAGTAGGGGCCGCGGCCCTCGGCCCGCAAGCAGTGGCCACTGCTCCTGGCATGGCCCATTCTGCCCCTCCCCTGGCAGGATACTCTCCCGGCCCTACCGGGCCCGGGCTTAAGATCGTGGCCCTATACGGGCCCCGGGGTCCAGGGACCTGGACCGGCGCCTGCAGTTAGTGGGCCGGCCAGCCCTTTGCCCCCACTTGGCTTAGGGGGCTACGTTAATGTGGAGGCCCTCCTGGCCCGCGTTGCAGCCCTTGAGGCATCCCTGTCCTGGGTTAGCCACCCTGGGGCCCCTTTTGGGGTGCAGGTTGATGCATCGTCTGCTGTGCAGCGGCAGGCAGCGGGACGGGTCGAGCTGCCTGAGGCGCGTGGCCCGGCATCGGCCACTGCCTCACAGCTCCCCAATCAACAGGCCGGTGCTGGTCAAGCCGCGTCGACGAGCTCTATAGCGGTCGTGAGCTCCGACGCCCCCAGTGGGCCGGAACCCCCGGTGGGGGCGGCCCATGGGGGTGCAGCATGTGAGTATGCGGTTCAACCTAGTGCACCCACACACATGGCCACATTGGGGGGGGCCTTTCAAGGGCCTTGGCCTCGCACGGGTGGTGCGGCGGTCCAGTCGCCGACGTCCCACCCGGTGACTCCAACTATCACCCAGGGCCCCGTTGTGGGGGGTGCTTCTTACTCAGTCGGGAATGTTTCAGGGGTGACCGGGTTAGTCCAGGCTCCTTTCCAGATGCCCGCAGTTTCCACCGTTCCTGTGTCGGTTTTGCCGACAGCAGGGTATTCTTTGCCCCGGGGGACCATTTGGCTCAGACTACCAAAGAGAAGATCTGGCGGGGGGAGTATGTGGACATCTTCTCCCTTCTTAACAGAGAGCCCACCAAAGAGGAGAGGGAGGGGCAAGATGAGAAGGATAAGGAGCAGGCGCGTCGTCGCAAGCCACCACGTACGTGGGCCAACTGGTTGCCGGCCTACCTCATTTACATGGCGGTCTACCTCAGGGCCCGGCCGGATTTGGCAATTCCGATGGTCCAGTATTTGGACAACATTTACCGGGCGATGGTTGACTTCCCGGGCCCGTCGTGGTTGGCTTACGACGAGGAATTCCGTATGCGGATTCCCTGCACCCTGAGATGAGGTGGGATGAGCCCTGCCAGAGGCTGTGGCTTCTGTACATGACTCCCACGCGCCCTGCGCCTGGGGAAAGATACCATTGTGGACACGCGGTCCAGCGAGCGGCCCCAGCGCAGGCACCCCGCCAGGTGGCGGGGTAGGGGGTTCCAGCCCGCCTGCTGTGCTGGACTTTCTCGTCCAATGGTTCCTGCAACAGGAAGAATTGCAAGTACAGGCATGAGTGTCCCTCCTGTGCTGGCCCCCATGCGGCCTCCGCCTGTCCCAGGCCTGGAGGGATGCGGGGCAGAGGGAGGGGCGGACAAGGGGCTGGCAAAACTGCCGCAGAGGAAGCTGGTTCACCGAAAGGCCCCCTCCCCAATTAATGTGGACATGTTGGAGCGTTGGCTCGCATTGTACCCGAGGGAGGCGGACGCAGTTTACCTCCTTCAGGGTTTTAGACAGGGGTTCCGTATGCCTTTCATGGGTGATAGGTCCCCCCAGGATGCACCCAACCTTTTGGCCCTTAGGGGGAGGGAGGAGGTGGCTGCTGCCAGCATTACTAGGGAGATCGGTGCGGGCAGGGTCGCTGGCCCTTTCCCTACACCCCCGTTCCCCAACCTTAAGGTATCACCCTTGGGCTTAGTGCCCAAAAAGTCACCGGGCGAGTTTCGCCTGATCCATCACTTGTCCTACCCAGCCGGCCGATCGGTCAATGATGCTATCCCTGATGACCTTTGCTCAGTCAGGTATACATCTTTTGACCAAGCGCTACGCATGGTGCGCTCATGTGGCCCGGGTGCGCTGTTGGCTAAGTGCGACATTAAGTCGGCATTTCGCCTCCTGCCGGTGCACCCGGGTGACTTTGAGTTGCTGGGTTTCAAGTTCCGGGGTGAATATTACTTTGATAAGGCCATGCCTTTTGGCTGTTCCATATCATGCTCGGCCTTTGAGCGTTTCAGCACATTCCTGCAGTGGGCTTTCGTCCGCAGGTCAGGGTCCCGGTCTGTAGCCCATTACCTGGATGATTTTTTATTCGGGGGTGAACGGGGCTGGGACACGTGCACACGTCTCCTCAACACATTTCAGACGCTAATGGAGGAACTCGGTGTCCCTTTAGCGCCCGAAAAGACCGAGGGCCCATCTACCAAGCTAGTATTCCTGGGGGTGGAGATTGACACGGTAGCGCAGGCTTCTAGGTTACCGGGGGATAAGGTGTCAAGGATAGTGGCCCTTATCTCGGACTTGCTTGCTAAACGCAAGGCATCACTGAGGGAACTGCAGGTGCTACATGGTCACCTCAATTTCGCTTGCAGGGTCGTCGCACCAGGCAGGGCATTTGCTCGGCGCTTGTGCGACGCCATGACGGGCTTATCTAGGCCCCACCATAGGGTTAGACTCACCCGGGGTATCAGGGCAGATATGCTTATCTGGCTCCAGTTCCTGAGGGAGTTCAATGGAGTATCATTTTGGAGGTCTGACCTCCTGGCTTCCCCTCGTTTTCAGATACAGTCCGATGCCTCGGGATCCCTGGGTTATGGGATGTACTTCAATGGGAAGTGGGCCTATGGTGGGTGGCCACCAGCCTGGGCAGGCACGGGTCGCCTGCGTGATCTCACGTATCTGGAATTTTCCCCTATCCTGGGGGCTTTGATGCTATGGGGCGAGGAGTGGGCCACCTCGGTCGTCCATTTCTGGTGTGACAATGCGGCCGTTGTCCACATTGTCAACTCACAGACTTCCAAATCACCCAGGGTCATGGACCTAGTGCGCCAGTTTGTGTTGCACAGCCTGCGCCTCAATGTCCTCTTCAGGGCCAGGCATGTCCCGGGGGTCAATAATGATATCGCTGACGCTTTGTCCCGCCTGCAGATCTCCCGGTTCCGTGCCTTGGCCCCGGATGCGGAGGAATTTCCCTCGCCACTCCTGGACGAGATATGGACCATTGGCAAGGAGAGGCGAACCGGGCGATTGGCTTGTCACTAGCGCCACGCACGCGTAAGGCGTATCACCATGCATTCATTTCCTTTCAGGCATTCTGTGCCCAATTTCGACTGCCAGACACCTGGCCCATCGGTGGCCCACATCCTCCGATTCATGTTACCTGCATGCCCTGGGCCTTGCACCCCTCACCATAGCATCCAGGCTGTCAGCGCTGGCTTTTATGGCCAAAGTGGGCGGTCATGCGGACAGTACCGCTGACTTCCGTGTGAGACACGTTTTGGAGGGGTGGGTGCGGGAGCGTGGGCGTAGCCCGGACGACCGCCACCCAATTTCCCCAGGGGTACTTACCCAACTGGCACGGGGCTGGCATGACCTATGTTTTGATAGGTGTGGGGCAGCCCTGTTTCATGCGGCTACAACGGTGGCCTTTTTTGGAGCGCTCCGCATCAGCGAGCTTGAGATGCTGTATAAGGCGGATGCAAGTCGTAGGGCACTGGAACTCGAAGATGTCTATGTTTGCAATGATTGGGCTCAATTGAGGATACGCTCCTCTAAAACGGATCAGCACGGCGTAGGCAGTGGAGTAGACTGCTACGATGTTCCTTGGCAGACATCTGTCCGGTTGGTGCCCTACAGGAGTTCCTTGCACTGCGTGGCACGCACCATGGCCCGTTTTTCTGTCACCAAGGTGGGTCTCCCCTTACTAAATTTCAATTTTGGAGGGTGACCGGGAAGGCACTGGCCAGTGTTGGCCCCCCCTGGGGCTCGTTGCGGCACCCATTCATTCGGGATAGGGGCGGCTTCTACTGCAGCTGTTTTTTGGGTACTACGGGGCTGAAATACGCCGCATGGGAGGGTGGGGATCACAATGTTTTTAGTTTTGTGTTCGCCCTCTTCAACCGTGAGTACCGGTTTAGTCACTGCATTGTTTCTCCCCCCCTTTTTCCTTGACAGACCCTGGGTGTCGTTTTACACCGGTGACAGTATGGCTGGTGGGCCATAGCCATGTGCACAGGGCAGCGCGTTACGCTGCACAGGGCAGCGCGTTACGCTGCGGCGACAGAGTGGGCCCCCGACTGGGACTGGGTGCATCCGCACGTCTCAGGTGGTACGGTAAGCGCGGCATGTTATGGCGGGAACTGTTGCCATTCCTTTTCTACATCAGGGATGCTGACTCGCCGGATGTCCTGGTTATGTACCTTGGGGGCGATGCCTTGGGACAGGTCACTGGCCTATCGCGGAAGCTTGCGATTTGCAGTGACTTGGCCTACTCACCTTGTGTGTGGCCTGCCACAACCCTCAATTGGTCGGACATGATACCGTGGTACGCTTACAGGGGAGCGTTCGGCCTCCGGGCTCTTGCCCGAGCTCCACGCTCTGTGAACGGGGCTATTGCCTGGTTCCTTTTCGACAAGGGTGGGGGTCACGTCATTCGCCTCCCTACCATTAGTATGCAAAATTATGAGCCTTACTCAGGGGATGGGGCCCATCTGTCGCAGGGAGGTATGGACCTCTTGTTAGTGGACTGGCGAGCAGGCCTGTTGACCGAGCTGACGGTCTGGGGGGGGGGGGGGCGGTGAGCCTTTTGGGAAGCCTCCCCGTGTGGCGGGTAGCACTGGTAAGGTAAACATTTATGACCCACAGGTATCCGGCAGGTTCGCAATTGACTGGACAACACTAGACAGGCATAAATTGGTTAAACGTTGTCCGGTCAACGACGAACCAGGCGACGGGGTGATGGCTACAGCTAGACAGCATGCATCACCCCGTGATTTTACGGATACGCGTCAGAGGGTGGGGTCATTAGTTAGATATTGACTACGGTCAACAATTTGTTTGTTGTCAACAAACAAATTGATACAAATAGATACATTGTAACAATTGCCGTTGGCAATTTTGGGTGGTACCTTACCAGTGTTACTTCGGCCTGCTTGCCTTAAGAATTATGATTGGTCGTTTTACCAATAGAAATTTATAATTCGGACTAGGGCATGAATCAATAAATGTGGCCCAATGCCGTTATCCACTTTCATCAGTGTCTGAGTCCTTTATTGGGGGGGTGCGCCTGCAATGCAAGCGCGGCGCCAAAATGGCCACCGCGCTCATTGCAGGCCCCCCCCGGACGAAGGCATCCGGGTAGTTAGGGGGCGTGGCCAGCACCCTTATAAAAGGGGTGGCCACGAGGCAGCCAAGCTGCCATTTTGCGAAGCGACGGAGCGGAGAAGTTTTTCCCCTCCACCCCCTCCCTAGTTAACAGTGTGATATTTTGGTCGCTTCGGGGCCGGGTGGGAATTTTTGGCTGGGACTCACAATTGGCTCTCGGGTCCTGGCTTTTTTGCCCATCCCACACTGTTGCTATGGTTTGATATAGGGGTTTCTGTTGCTGCTGTTGACTTTGGTCACATGGGCGGGTAGCACTGGTAAGGTAAACATTTATGACCCACAGGTATCCGGCAGGTTCGCAATTGACTGGACAACACTAGACAGGCATAAATTGGTTAAACGTTGTCCGGTCAACGACGAACTAGGCGACGGGGTGATGGCTACAGCTAGACAGCATGCATCACCCCGTGATTTTACGGATACGCGTCAGAGGGTGGGGTCATTAGTTAGATATTGACTACGGTCAACAATTTGTTTGTTGTCAACAAACAAATTGATACAAATAGATACATTGTAACAATTGCCGTTGGCAATTTTGGGTGGTACCTTACCAGTGTTACTTTGGCCTGCTTGCCTTAAGAATTATGATTGGTCAATTACCAATAGAAATTTATAATTCGGACTAGGGCATGAATCAATAAATGTGGCCCAATGCCGTTATCCACTTTCATCAGTGTCTGAGTCCTTTATTGGGGGGGTGCGCCTGCAAAGACCTATCATCTCCCTTTTGTTGTTGTGAGGACTTTCTTTTTTCACCCCTTTGCCTCTGATACAATTTTGGAGGAAAAGGCTTCATACAAGATTGGTTTGGAAAACTTTACAGTTTATCCACTAAAGCTGTTTCTTTTTGTTGCCGTCCTAATTTCAGAGGGAGGAAACGCCATATTGGGCTGAGCCAACAGAGCTGGCAGGAAGCCGGGTGCTTTTTGAGATAAGATAAAGCTTTGTGGTTGTAAATTAAAATAAAACTGCAGTCTCTTAGTAGCTGGTGGAAAAATATTTGTGGACTATTAATAGCTGCAAGTAGCTGACCAAATAATATCAGCTACTGGAAGAAAGACAACAGTAAGAGACTTTTTTTACAAGAGTTACTACAGCGGTGGTGGATCAAAATAAATGAAGAGGAGAGTCTGGAAAAAAGAGACTATCTGATAAAGCATATAGATGTCTTGTCAGCGCAGACGACAGCCCAATAAACAAAGAAGAATCTGAAAATATGGATGCAAGACTACCCTCTAAGGAAGAATCGAGTGGAGATCTGACTCTGTTGGAATTAAAAGACTTTATGACTACAAAATCTAATGAAGATAAAAAATAAATTAAACAGTTTTTTAATTTTTCTTATTAAGTTTTAATTTTTATACACACAACAAAAAAGAAAAAATATTCAATTAAAATACATACAAAAATATCACCTTATAATCTCTATTGGTATGCAAACTTACATATACAATATTGAAAAAAGTAAAGTACAAAAAACCCTCCTATTTATTATTATAATAATAAAATTCCATCTTACCCTCACCCTTCCATTACCATTTTTAATTTTATGGAATTTAAAGGTTTCCCTTGCTCGAAAGCCAGTCGTATCCGACTCTAGAGTGCAGTGCTCATCTCTGTTTCTAAGCCGAAGAGCCAGTGCTGTCTGCTTCTGCAGACATTTCCGTGGTCATGTGGCAGGCATGACTAGACACCGGAGCGCACGGAACGCTGTTACCTTCCCACCGAAGTGGTCCCTATTTATCTACTTGCAATTTCTTGCTTTCGAACTGCTAGGTTGGCAGGAGCTGGGATGAAGACGGGAGCTCATTTCCAAAATTAATCCTTAACCCATATTAATCATTGCATCCACATTTTATTAGATCCCATTAAATTATACAATGCAACCAATAACTAAATAATATTCAACAGTAATACCATAATCACCCAGTGTATTTACAATATCATGGAGTCTGTGGGATATCACATTTATTTTTACAGTTTCCAAAAACTTATTTGATCAGGTACCCAACTGATCCCCCTTTCTCCCTTTAGAGAGTAATCCACAAATGGTTGCCAAATTTTCCAAAATCTATTTTCTTTAATTTTACCCTTATATTTATTTATCTCCCATGTTAATTTATCATTCAATGCAAGATCCCACATCTCTTTATACCATTCATCAATTTTTAAAATTACATCTGTTTTCCAGTTTCTTGCAATACACTTTCTCCCAGTAGTCAACATTATAGATATTAATTCTTTTTTATCCTCATTTAAATTCAAATTTTCCACATCCATTATCAACACTGTACTTGTCTCCAGCTTAAATCCAAACCCCATAATATCACAAATCTCTTTCTCAGTTTTTCTCCAGAAATCATTTACCACATTACATTTCCACCACATATGTTCATATGTTCCCAGAGATTGTTTACACCTCCAACACATCTTTGCTTTTAGCGTTATCCATTTGATGTAATCTCACTGGAGTCAAGTACCATTTCCACAGTATTTTGAAATTATGTTCTTTTATTCTAACAGACATAGTTCTCATAATCCTTTTCCTCCATTTACCTTTCCAAATCTTTTCTGGTATTTCTATATTCAAGTCCTGTTCCCAAATTTAACCTCATTGTTTCTTGCGGATTACCAACCTTATTTAATATTCTATATATTTTACTCACTATACCCTTAATTCCAATATCACCTTTTCTTATCTTTATTATCAATTCCTCAAATTCGGTTTTATCTCTATCTAAATTGGATTCCCTCGAATATCTGCCATTCCATTTATTTACCAGAGCTGTCTGAAACCAATTCAAATTCAACTGTGCATAAATTTCTATTTTCCTTTCACTATCTTTACAGGCACGGATCCAGTCCTTCAACAGGAAAACATCATTTCTTATCAATACTTCTTTCACCCTTTTATCCAATTTTATTGGGAAATTTTTGATATCCTCTATTTCTATTACCGGAGATATGCCGGGGCATAAATCCTTATTAATCCTATTCCATACTGCCAACATTGTCTTCATCATTTTATTTTTAACCTGCATTTTCCCCAGAGTGTTGCCTAGAAATATCCCTTTACCCTCTTGATTTAACTCTTTCATCTCAATTTCTGCCCATAATACCCTTTCCCTCATTAAAATCTTTATAATATTTTAAACTTGAAATGCCCTATAATAATGTCTCAGATTAGGTAAACCCAATCCTCCATCTTTTTTAAAAAAATGTTTTTTAATTAATTTTTATAAAATAACAAAAATATAATAAACAATACAAAATATAGAAAAAGAAAAAGGATACATAAACAAAAAAAAACCAAATTAATACATTAAATTACTTATACTGTACTGTAATGGCATTGTAAACAATACCAGTTCTTGAACCTTCTTTATATCATACCTTCTTACAACATATTCCCCACAATTTACATCTTTTCATAAATATCTATACTATGTATCACTTATCAACAATTATGTTCTCGTTATTTCATTATTTTTAACTATGTATTTAACATTCCCAAAATTTGTAAGGTTCAATCTAGTATATTACAAAATAATATTTATAACTCCCGGTGATATATACAGGCCATGAGGATCAGATTTCTAGTTTATTCTTCCCAAAAACTCATATGCTGAGGTACTGGTTTGTCTCCTTTATCCCATATTAAAACATGTTCCACAAATGGCCTCCATATTTCCCAGAACTTGTTCTCTCTCAAAATACCTTTCTTCACATTCAATTCACATGTCAATTTATCATTCAAAGTGATTTCCCACATTTCCTTATACCATTCATCCATTTTCAACACTAGATCACTTTTCCATTTTCTTACTATACATAATCTTGCAGCTGTTAACATTATAGATAACAATTCTTTTTTATTTATATTCATATTTATATTATCCAATTCTGTCAATAAGGTGATACTTGACTCCAGCTTAAAATCAACTTTAAAGATCTCTGATATTTCTTTCTCAATTAATTTCCAAAAAGGATCTATCACTTTACAGCTCCACCACATGTGCTCATATGTTCCAAGATTGCTTTTACATCTCCAACAATTTCTCGTTTTGCAGTTATCCATTCGGTGTAATTTGACCAGAGTCAAGCACCACCTCCATAATATTTTATAACTATGCTCTTTTAATCTAATTGAAATATTTTTCATAATTCTTCTCTTCCATTTATTTTTCCAATGTGATTCTGGAATTCTTATATTTAAATCCTCCTTCCATAACATTCTCAAAACATTTTGTGAATTTTCGTCCTTATTTAAAATTTTATATATTTTACTTACTAACCCTTTTATCCCCATTTCTCCTTTTCTAATTTTACAAATCATCTCTTCAAATTCTGTTTTATCATTCTGTAGACTAAGCTCATCTTTATATCTCTTCCCCCATTTATTTACCAAAATTACTTGTAACCAATTCAATTTCATCTGTTTGAACACTCCAGCTCTTAGTTCAGGTATATCATACATCTTTATCCAATCCTTTAACAGAAACACATCCTTCCTCTTTTTGAGATAAATACCGAAGGGTCTTTACTATTCTAGGTTTTTCCCCCCATTACAATAATTATTAAATATAACTTGAAAATCCTTAATTTCCTTATCATTTAATTGAACTGGTAATGCATCAAATAAAAAAATTATTCTAGGCAACAACGTCATTTTACAGAGTGCTATCCTGCCAAACCAGGATAGCTTTATTTTTAAAAACTTGTTCTATTTTATCGTTAATTTCCTTTTTTTGTTTTTCATAATTCAATTTCTTAAGATCATCAAATTTATTTGCAATATTTATTTCCAAGTACTTCAAACTATTTTAACTTGTAATTTGTATTTATCCTTTATTTCATCTTGCTTCTCCTTATTAATATTGCAAAATATCATTTCAGATTTGTCCCAATTTATTCTCAGTCCTGTCATCTCTTTGAACTCCTTTAAAGGTCTTTGTATCTTTTCTAGTGCATTCATAGGATGCTTTACAATTACCAAAGTATCATCGACATAAAGACTTATCTTATTTCCTAATATTCCTTTAATATTCTTCTCTTCTCTTATGATGTTTGCTAATAATTCCATCGCCATAATAAACAAAATTGGAGATAATGGGCACCCCTGCCTCATTCCTGCTTGTTTTACTGCCAAAACCTGGAAAGGATTTAGAAAAAGTGGAGTCATATCAGCCCATCTCTTTGATAAATCAAGACGCCAAAATATTCACAGCAATTATGGCTAATAGATTAAATGGTTTTATGGGCAATTATATAAATAATGATCAGGCGGTTTTTTTGAAAGGGAGACATATGTCGGGTTTGACAAGGCGAGTTTTAGATATGATAGATATGGTAGGACAAACTAAACAGAAACTAGGACTATTATCATTAGATATATTTAAGGCATTTGATTCATTGCAATGGGTAACAATTAGAGAGATAATTAAATCTTTTGGATTTGGGGAGAGATTTATCAGAATGATAGAACAATTGTATCAACATGGTATTGCTAACGTTAAGGTGAATGATGAATTTACAGATGAAATTATATTAGAAGCAGGATAAACAGTTTGTTAAAGAGGTGGTCAGAGAGGAAGTGCAATCTCTGAAAAAATCAATTTCTGGATTAAACATGAGAACCAATACTTTGGAGTCAGAGGTTAAGGACTTGGTGGAGATTGCAGTAAGGCATGAAAATACTATGGAAAAAGATTTAAGCAATTAGTGAAGCTACAGGATCAATCAAAAAAGAAAAACAGCAGGATTAAGTATTTCCCCAACATGGATAAAGACAATTTAAAAATTGAAGTGGTTAAATGGTTATAAACCTTTGCTTTGGACTCTGACCCAATTAAAGTAGAAGAGATCGAAGCAATTTTTAAGGTCGGTTTCAAGAGAGGTCAACGCCCCAGAGATATGATAATTACTTTTGTATTTGGTTATAAAAAAGATCAAGTAATGGACTATTTAAGGAAGCATGGTGACTCTGCATTAAAGATAGGAGAAGTAAGAGTACAAGTATATCATGATTTAAGTAATGAGACTATTCAATGGAGAAGACAGATGAAGCCGATAACTGAAATTTTGTTTAATTGTAATATAAGATATCAATGGGGTTTCACTATCTTCTTAAAGATATTTCATGATGGGAAGGTGGTTAGAGCAGAGAACCCAAAGGGAGCAATGAGACAACTTGAATTACTAAAAATTATAGAGATGAGAGACCCAAACTGGGAAAAACTGGGGAAAAATCTTTATGGAGAAGGTTCAGAAGGATCAAAGGGGAAAGAGGAGTATCAAGCAAAGGGGAGAGACCATTCAAGGGAGAAACTAAGGGAGAAACCTTTGGGTTATGGAAGTGGAGGGGAAATAAGAGAAGAACAGGATGCAGAATTGTCTGGTGCAAAGCTAAAGCCAAAAGCCAAAAAGTAAAAATAATATATAAATATAAATAGGCACAGGCAAGAAAGTGTTAACAATTTAGGAATATGAATATGAATAGAATAGGGACCAAAAGAATTAAAATAGAAGAAAAATAAGAGAAGGAATAGTGAAAGAAGGAATTTAGACTAGAAGGGATAGGCTCTCCCTCCTCCTCCCCCCCATTCCCTAAATGGGAGCGGCTAGGCCATAGTTAACCTGGCGGGGGGATTAGATTTTTGAGTGTTGCATGTTGGTGGGTGGAGGGTTATATGTTACATGTTATATGTTATTGAAAAATAAAAAAAATATTTAAAAAGAAGAAGAAAGCCTGAGAAAATTTCATTGTCAGAAAGCTGTTTCACAAATGAACCTCTCTGGCTTTTAAATTTTTTTTTGATGAGACTTTTCTCTTGCTCCTGTCTCCCTCACAGGGAAGTTTGACACAAGAGAAAACCTGTTCAGTGGCTGCTCATCAGTGGTGAAATGCTCTCCCTCGGAGGCCATGTTTGCCCCTTTCCTGCCATCATTTTTCCATAATCAAAACCTAGACTTTTAGGAACTGAATGGGATAACTCACTAAGGTGTTTTATTGTAGAAAGCTGTACACTTTTAGTTCTATGCACATATTAAAAGATGTTAAACTAGTGGTTTTTAATAGCATTGCATGGTTAATATTTTTTTAAATATTTACAATTTCTGTGTTTTTGTGTCTTTGTTTTTAATTATTTTTCAGTTGACTTGGGTCCCTACATTAGGAGAAAGATGGTACAGAACTAAAATAAAATAAAAATTTCAAGGTGTCATTTGTTAATTTAATTTAATTTAATTTTCCTACTTGTATGCCGCCCAATCAGGAAACCCGACTCAGGGCGGTTCACACAATAGTTATACAATACAATAGTTATACAATATACACAATAATACAATATACAATTTTTCCTGGAAAAACTCCACTCAGGCGATGCCCAAATGAGGCTCCTTTCATCATACCTGTCAACCTTCCCGGATTGGCTGGAATTTGGCAGCGAGGGAAAGGTTCTACGCATGCGTAGAAGGCTACGCCACTTGTGTAGAAGGGTTGTACGCTTGCGTAGAAGGATACACATTCATAGAAGGGGGCTACGCAAGTGTAAAACCCTTCTATGCATGCGTAGAAGGCGACCTGCGCAGAAGCGTTTTGCACAGGTCCCAGATTGGCCGGAGCCACGGTTGACAGGTATGCCTTTCATGTCCCCATGAGCTGGGACAGAGACGGGTGTTCAGTCGGTCATGCAGTGCCCTGGTCTCAAACTTCCAACTTGCCAGCCTTCCAGCTAGCAAGGCAAGCTTCTTAACCATTGAGCCACTGCAGCCCAGGTATTCTCCTGTTATGTACATGGTCACTTACCAGTTGAATACCTGTGGGCACTTGGAGTAATTGCCAGTCAAACAATCTGCCACCAGAACAGGAAACTGCGGCAGTGTTCATTCTTACAGGCACACAGAAACAACAGTTCACAATTTTAGCTCTTGCAGACACTGACATGTTAGCAGAAATCAAGTCATAAATCACATCTAGAGTAGGCCCTTTGAATCAGTGGGGATTTGGTGAGTCAGCTCCCCCATAGGTTTCATTGATTCAACTGGGGCTGCTCTAACTGCAACTTATTATGATAAGCAATAGAAATTTGACCAGTAGGTTTTAGGAGAGACAGGCCCTACAGAGACATGTAAGGCAGAGTAAGATGTTGGGAGAATAAGGAGGATGTACTGTAACTGTGTTCACACTACTAAGTGGCTTTTTCAGCTAGCCTGCTGTTTTCCTGTCTACTGCAAGATAATTGAAGTCCAAAAACCAATTATCGGGAAACACTGCTATAGAGTCATGTAACATGCTGAGGATCTCTATATAAATGTATAATTCTGCGATTCAATTGTCTGGAACCCATATGAACTAGAGTGTGATTCCCTTTTTTATTGCTGTTTTTCTGACTGTAACATGTGCTGTTTTCCTGACCATAACATCATGTGCAATGCAGGGCTGGATGAAGCACAAGTGGGAATTAAGATTGCTAGGACAAACATCAACAACCTGAGATATGCAGATGATACTACCCGAATGGCAGAAAGTGAAAAAGACCTAAAGATCCTCTTGATGAGGGTGAAAGAGGAGAGTGCAAAAGCTGGCCTGAAACTCAACATAAAAAACCCCAAAGATCATGACATCCAGACCCATCACTCCGTGGAAAATAGAAGGGGAGGAAATAGAAGCAGTGACAGACTTTACCTTCTTGGGATCTAAGATCTCTGCAGATGGTGACTGCAGCCATGAAATAAAAAGATGTTTACTTCTTGGGGAGGCAAGCTAACCTAGGCAGCATAATAAAAAGTAGAGACATCACCCTGCCAACAAAAGACCGCATCGTCAAAGCAATGGTCTTCCCAGTAGTAATGTATGGCTGCGAGAGCTGGACCACAAGGAAGGCTGAGTGCAGAAGAATAGACGCCTTTGAACTGTGGTGCTGGAGGAGACTCTTGAGAGTCTCCTGGACTGCAAGGAGGTCATATCAGTCAATCCTGAAGGAAATCAAACCTGACTGCTCCTTGGAAAGACAAATACTGAAGATGAAGCTCAAGTACTTTGGCCAACAAATAAGAAGAAAGGACTTACATGAGAAGGCCTTGATACTTGGAAAGATCAAAGGCAAAAGGAGAAGGGGGCGGCAGAGGATGAGGTAGGTGTAGATCTGGCCAGGCTGTGGAGGAAGGCAGAGGACAGAGGAGTCTGGCTTGCGGTGGGCCACGAGGTTGCAAAGGGTCAGACTCGACTGTGTGACTGAACAAAAAACAGCAACAACCATGTGTCAGAAGACACTGGGATCATATTTGCTCATGTGACTACATAAGGATTGTCATATAACTATCCTTCACCCTGCAAGCTCATCTTCACTCACCTGAACTTGCACTGTTTGCAAAACCAGGAGTGTGGCTGATGGCATAGCTGTAAAGTAGCCAACAGGAGGTGAGTATCCATTGTCCTTATAGGTATGGTTCCCCCACCCCCAAGCTGCATTTTCACCACTATATTTGCAAAGGTTGATTTGAAATATTATCCAAGACCTAAATGGTTCGATAGAAAGATAGTCATTTAGTGGACACAGACTCCTACGTCATAAACCATTATGGAAGGGGGTGCCCTCAATTGGTACCAAGATTTTGAATGAATGAAAGGACAAGACTTAGTTTCAGACACATTGTGTCATATTGCTTTTATATCTAGTTGCTGTTTCAAATGTCACACACACGAATATGACAGAAATATTAGGCAGATTGATAGGTAACAACCATCAAAGTGTAAATTTCTCAAGAGATTTTTTTTTAAAAAAATAGCAGAATACAGGTTCCCCCACCCCACCCACCACAGCTCCTCTTTAAAAAATACTGAGTTTAATTCAGTTTAGAATAACCAATTAACCACTAGGGGGAAGATGAGATAACTTGTTACTCAAAATTGAGAGAGAGTGTGTCTCCTGAAACATAACGTGGTATAATGATAAGCATAATATAAGCATAATTTAAAATCTGGTCTAATATGTAAGTACGATTATTAAAAGGAAAATATCAAAAGCCAAGAGAAAGCAACATAGAAGCACCAACTCATTGCTGTTGTTTTTAATAATTCCTGCTCTCAACACAAGTAAAGTTAATGTAATGATTTATCTGTTCTGAGCTACTATTTTCAAATTGGAGGTCAGCTCATTCTAGAATCAGAGAGGGATTGGGACTGCATAGCAGAATTGGACAGCAGTTCCATGCTTTGAGGAGAATTCTTCTCATTTTTTACGCTGCTTTTCTCAGAGAAGTCCAAAAAGATGAAACAACTGCATTAGAAAGACAGCACACTGCTGGACAGTCTTGAAGACTTTACTGCAAGAGAATACTAGGTATACAATGAATATTGATCAACTGGCTCTGTAGTTGTACAGAAGATGTTCACAATGTGAGGGAGAGAAGACAGCTCAACACACGAGCTTTCCATGTGAAAGATTTCAGCCTCAATCCCTGGAATTTCCAGTTAGAAAGATCGGGTAACAGAGGATGAGAAAGACTCTGTTGCTATTAGCAGCATCATGCTGTATAAAATGGAGCATAGAGACATATTCCAGCATTTAACCAGAATCTGGAAAAATTATATTTTGAACGAATGTTCCCATAAACTATGCTAGTTGCTGGATTCTGGAAATTGTAGCCCTTCCCAACCCCCAAACTGGGGGTTTAACTGTTTCTAATAGTAGAAACTGGACCAATCCCCACTTGCACCATATTCTCTTCTAGCTTATTACAGCATTTCTTAAATTCCCAAGGATATACCTTTCACTTCCTGAAGTGACCTTAATTCTTTCAGGTACAAAGTACCTGAAGTACTTCCTAATCTGAATGCATATTTGCCAAAGCTTCTCTTAGCAATTAGCAAACAGCACTTAACACTGAATAAAGCTCACAGAAGCCATCTTGGTGAGCTGTAACCTTGTTTATTTGCACCCCTTCGACTCATACTCTACATAGTCTGTATCTTATTAGATTAGAGTTTCCAAGGCTGCATTATTAGCATCTGCCAGTCCTATTTAGTCTCACTGCTGGAATGAAAAGTATGCATGCAAAGTGGCAGGCAGAAACTGCTAAAGTGCTCACATGGTTATGTGGGAAAGGGTCAAGTGCTCACATTGAGAACTCTGTCCCACTTGGTGAGAATCAGCTGCCATAATATCTTTAACAGCTAAGCCAAAAAAAATGACGTGATGTGAAGACAATCAGTTTTCATCTTTTTACTTGTTTGTTGTTGCTGTGGTGTCTCTTCTTCAACTGAACCACAAGGCAAGAGCTTCTATTGCACCTGGACAGACTGTTAATACCAGCAGGCCAAACTGAATCCCCTAGTTAGGTTATTGCTTTTTAATCAAAACACCTGCCTCTTTTCATCCTGCCCTGCCTGCTCACTTGTTGCGCTTAAATTTTGCATCATAACCAGGTGTTAAAGGAACAAAGGGATTTGCATGAGTGGAATAGATGTAAACCAATAAAATCTGTTTGAGCCAGGAAGTACATATACAATTCAGATTGTCATTTGCATGCTCTGCACAGTTTGGGATAGTGGTTTTTTTTCTTCTGTTCATGTAAAATAGAGGAAATTGGCACTGTTTGAGATTCTGCTTGATGCATGCATCTTGACGTCCAAGAAGGAAGGGGGCTCATTTCTTCTTCTTTATATCCAAAACAAAATGCTTAAAACCTTTAAAAAGAGTTGCAAACTTAATCTGGGGTTGATGTAGTGTGGAGTATGTAACTGAATGTATTGCTTTAACAGTTTGTATTTAATTGTTGGGATCGGGTGATCCTCCATTTCGTGTTCTTCTTAGAACTAAGCTCTCATGGGACTTGGGCTCCCGCCCTTTCTAACAAGAAGTGCAAAAGGCTTCACAGTCTCTGTCACCCCACGATCACCCCACTGTTCTCCCAAACAATTCAGTTGCTTCCAGCCCAAATGTATCTTTCCTGTATTGTATATATAGGCACTGCTGCACCTTTGCTCTCCATGTTCAGTTCCCGAAATAAAGTTGTGTTTGGCCCTGTTATGCTGGTTGCTGCATATCAATTCCTGAACATCAAAGGTAGCCATGAAGATGCGTCGAGCCGCAGCGCCTCCCTGCACCCTCCGCCAGTGGGGGGTTGGGGGGGGGGCTCTCATGGCCAGAGAGGCTCAAGGATGCTGCCGTCGAGCTGCAGCGCCTCCCTGCCCCCTCCACCGCCGCTGGTGGCGTGTTTTTTTAAAAGGAGCATCTCGTGGCCAGAGAGGCTCGAAGATGCTGCCGTCAAGCCGTGGTGCCTCCCTGCCCCTTCCGCCAGCCGGGGGGGGGGTTTAAAAGGGGTCTCTTGCGGTCCGAGAGGCTCGAAGATGCTGCCATCGAGGTGCGGCGCCTCCCTGCCCCCTCCACTGGTGGTGGTGGGGTTTGAAAGGAGCATTTTGTGGCCCAAGAGGCTCTAAGACGCTGACATTGAGCCACGGCACCTCCCCGCCCCCTCTGCCGGTGGGGGGGGTGTAGGGGGAGCCTCTCACAGTCCAGGAGGCTTGAGGACAATGCTGCCACCACTGAGCCTCTGGCCCCACTGGCGGAGAAGCCCACCCAGCACTGGACACCAAGGGGAGGGCTTTCCATCTCCTCCGGTGTCCTCGGACACCCCCCCAACCCCCAGGGAGGACTTAAGGGCCGTAGAGGCAGCAGGACTCTTGACGCTGTCTCCGGCCTCACCGGTGGAGAAGCCCATCCAGTGCCAGATGCTGGGGGCATTCCTTCTCCCCCGGCATTCTCGGACACCCCCCCCCCACACACACACACACTGACCCCCAGGGAGGTCATATTCATTGTTGTTTTCTCTTGCTGTAATTGAATTGTATATTTTGTGGTTTGAGTTTTTGTAACTGTACCTTTGGAGATGTATTATTATTATTATTATTATTATTATTATTATTATTATTATTATTATTATTATTATTATTATTATTATTATTATTATTATTATTATTATTATTATTATTATTATTATTATTATTATTATTATTATTATTATTATTATTATCATCATCTTCTTCAGATGATTGGCTTCATGTGTGTAATGGGATGATGGAGGAGGTGAGGCTACCAGACTTCCGTTCTCATATATTGAATAAATATGCTGCTCAACAGCTTGGAAACAGGCAGAATCTACAAAGGTAGAAACAGCTGTCATCTTATTTTGGGGACATGGAGCAAAGGAAACCTCCCCCTCCCCGGTAATTTAGTCTGAGGAGTACTCAAAATCTAGAGTTTAATCAGAATGTGCAGAGGAATGGCTGCACATAGAGAAACAGAGGCCATGACACATATAAGTTTTTAGGTGCCTTTGTTAGTTTTGTTTGTTTATTTGTGTTTATTTGTATGCTTGCTTCCTCTGTTTACATTGGGGAGTGTCACTTGGTGAAGAGGGACTTACAGCTACTATCCACATAGATTAAAATGATGCTAGAGACTTCAGCCTTCTTCTTGACTTTCTTATTACCGATCTCTAAAAAAAAAAAAGTCCCTTGTGGGCTCCTGCTCCTAAAGGCATCTTACGCAGGAACTAGGCCTGACTATAGGAAACAGTCCAACATTCAAATTATTGTCACAAGCTATTCCTATATTTATAGATAGCCTTTAACTGCAAGCCTGACCCAGTCCAAAATCCAGTTTAGAGGCAGAGAACCTGTTGTGTATTTAAGGCAACGTGTTTACCATTTTGTCTTTGTTGTGACAGAGTTTAATATGTATTTGCTTTACTATGGTCCAAAGTCTCATGAGACTTCGGGAAGGTTCTGAATGAGAAGTGCACGAGACAGAGCTGTCAACGGTTCCAATGGATTTTTCCAACTGTCAGTTCTGATGGGAGATAACTAAGGAATCTGAGGGTGTGTTGTTAGCTTTGGTCACCTATTATTATTCTGAATAAAGTTGTGTGTTTGGCCCGTATTGCTGGCTGCTGCCTATTATTTCCAGAACACTAAAGAACCATAGAAAGGGATAGGAAAGGGTCTGCAAGTTGCCATCCAGATATTAGTATCTGGTGAACAGATAGAAGAGAGGAACAAGGGTGATCTGGTCACACTCTTCCCCACTATGGTGAGAGGTATTATAGGTCTGTTAAAATTATTGCAACTGTGCATTGGTAAATCTATGGACCAGTCTACACTTGCTTTTCAGGAGTTGTATAGTGTGGCATTTGAATAGCTGGTTGGGGAGAGGAGCAAACTGCCATTTGGTGAGATCTCAGCAAACAGACATACATGCCATTTTAGTGGTGTGCATGTCTCCCTTGAAGGGACTATGGTAGCTCAGTGGTTAAGACGCTGAACTTGTTGATAAGAAGGTGGGCAGGTCAGCAGTTCGAGACTCGAGTGCTGCATGAAAGAGTGAGCTCCTATCTGTGTCCCAGCTCATGCCAACCGAGCAGTTCAAAAGCAAGAAATTACATGTAAATAGGTACCACTTCAGTGGGAAAGGTAACAGCGTTCCGTGCACTCCCGTGTTGAGGCATGCCTGCCATGTGTCCACGGATATGTCTGCAGACACAGATAGTGCTGGCTCTTTGGCTATAAACAGAGATGAGCACTGAACCCTAGAGTCGGATACAACTAGCTTTTGAGCAAGGGCGACTTTGACAATGACCTTGACAGCAAACAGACAGTGTTTTGCTCCTCCAAGGGTCTGCAGCAAATCCATCAGCTGCGGCCCTAGAAGCCACTTTCCATCGGATTGGAGGAATGCTTCCCTGGACAGCTAGAAAGCAGCTTTTACCCCAGCATCTACCACTGATCAGACTGCTGGAGTTAAATCAGCGTCAGGCACTGAGGTGAAAGCCACTTTCCAGCTGATGGGGAAGCACTCTCCACATCATATGGAAAGTGGTGGCTCCAGCCCCTACCAATGATGGCTGGGGTAAAAACTATGGCCTCACCAATGATTGGGCTCCAGCAGTCCAATCAGTGGTGGATGTGGGATGAAATCCCCTGTACATCAGATTGGTACTTCCCTCGCCAGCTGGAAAGCAGGCCATGCTCTGTTTTGTCATGTCAGCACAATGCACATATGCTGGGTAGGGGATAAAATTGTTGTTGTTGTTCAGTCGCACAGTTAATTCTGATAAAATACATGGGGATAAAATACATGGGGGAATTTTGTCACACCCCTGATGGGGTCTCAACATGGGGTGAGTTGGAAGCAGGTTGGAGAAGATTTTTCAATCAATGTGTGCAGACAATTCAAACATCCAGCCCCAACCTGCATCCAATTTGCTCCAAACAGCAGGTATATGTCTGTGTAGCGAGCCTTGAGCCACCATGATGGAGAAGATCCAGTAGGATCTGCCCTTACTCCAGCCCCTCTGGGTTAGTTCATTGCCTCCACAGGGCAAGCTATAGTCTAGCTCAGGGATTCTCAACCTGAGGCCCACGGCACCATTTCATGTGGCCCCCCCACTGCCTCCACCACACCAGTAAGTGCAATGTGGTGGAGGAAGGGCAAAATGGCCGTCCAACCCCCAAAGCATGGCCCAGCCTCTGGCTTAAAAAGGTTGAGAACTCCTGGTCTAGCTGTAGCTGTAGCAGAATGTGAATGCCCTAGTCAAAAAATATTGGAAAGGCCCTTTTGCTCAAGCTTTAATGCAATTGATAAAGCCTGTGTTACTCAGACGGAGTCTTCAACAGTTCCCCTCACCTACAACTAACCCTGTGGAGTGAAAGAGAAGGATGTTTCCTTCAGACCGCTGGAAAAAATGCTACCCTGAATGATTTTTAATTGTAGGTGTTGAAAATCAGCTATTTCCTGCACTGTGCATTTCTATGAAATACTGTATATTTATACACACCATAGTTTAAAATTCTTGAAACATATATAAAATTTAGCCCCCTTGGACACAACAGGAGTTGGAAATCATTTTGGAAACTTGCTCAAACTGCATAGCAGGAGGGATGCTTAATGGCAGTGCCTTTAAATGAAGTCTTGGAAGGTTCAAGTAGAAGCATTAGGTATTCTCGGGTTGGCTGTTTGTATTTATGGCTTAATATTCCCCAATGAATGGCAATGCCATTAGTATAACTGTAGGAGTAGTTATGTAACTCTAATGCCTTGAGTTTGGGTTTTCAGTAAGGAACCTTTTATTTTGCTTTTGGTTTGTTTGCAACCTCTTCTGATGAAATGCCACAGCACACTGGTCCTGTTGCAGAATTTTTTTGTTTTTCTTCATATTAGCATTTTTTTTCAAAGATGGAGAAAATGTAGAATGTTTCAGCATGTGCGTCTAAAATTAAAGTTTAAAAAGCAGCTGACTGAATAGCTCAGGGGTTTAGGTGTCTGACTGCAGTCGGAGACTGCGAGTTCAGTTCCCCACTGTGTATGCCAGAAGAGCCAGCCTATATGGCCTTGTGAAAAATGCTTTTCCAGGACACCCCAGAAGAAGTGAACAACCTTCTGATAAAGGTCACCATAAGTCAGAGCTGACTTGACAGAGACATGGAGTAAAATATTGAGGCACAGTTTTATATATAAGTATACATTGTGGAGGGTGTATCGATCCAGTGAAGATGGATATGAGCATGGAAAGTGCCATTTCAAACTGACAATAACATTACTAATGCAAACAAATAAGAGAAAGTACTTTTTCACCCAGAGGATCACTGATCTATGGAACTCCCTGCCAGAAGAAGTGGTGACAGCTGCCAGTCTTGACAGCTTTAAGAAAGGATTAGACAAGTTCATGGAGGACAAGGGTATCAATGGCTATAATTATGGATACCTAAGGACAACCTCCAGGTTGGAGAGATAGGCAGGATGTCTCTCCATGCCATTTCCAGGGAATCCTAAGCAGGTGAAGGCATCTGCTTGGGAATACCCTGAAGGAAATGGTGAGCCACTGTGTGAGACAGAATAGTGGAGTTGATGGATTGTTATTATGTTCTTATGTAATGCAAGGAATTAGCTTTCTGGATGGCAGATGACGTCAATACATTGGTACAATAGAACATTAACCATCTAGGTTAGCACAGTCTGTCATTGAAATACAAAGAGGTTGAACTGGAAACACCCCCACCCCCACCCCCACCCCCCAGCTCTTGAAAGCCAATTCCAATTCTGAGATAAATTCAGAATGAATAATGAGCTGCTTTCATTAATTTCCCATCACATAATGCACCCTGGGATACAAACCTATGATAAAGCTGTATCTCACCATGTGAATGGGGCAGCGGATTATAGTCCACCAAACCTACTGAAATATATGTGTTAGCCTTTAAGGCGACACAGACACTTTTGTGTTTTGGGGTGGATGGGATTTGTTGCAGTTGTTATGTAGGTCTAATATTTTGACTGCATGACAGGAGGAACATCACAAATTGCCTCATAATTTAATCCATCTTCTTGTCTATTTAGTACAATATTAGCTAGCAATGGTGGGCTGGAGTTTCAGGCAGAAATCTTTTTCAATCCTTCATGTAGCTGTTGGTGAGAATATCTGCATGTCATAGAGTAAAGCTGTTGAAAAGTGGAATGGATTCTTATATTACTTGAATACAGCATATATGACTTTCCCCCCAGATATTTTAAAAATAAAGCCACATCATCACATGCAGTCACATCAATCCTGTTTAACGGCAAGCCTTTCCAGGTTTTTCTAGGTACAAAACACTCAGAAGTGGTTTATCAGTTCCATTATTATGGAGCCGAACAGGGATTATACAGTTTGCCCAAAGCTATACAGGACAGCTCTTTTCCCAGAAGGCAGAATGGGAATCAAACTTCCAACCATACATAACTCACTGAGATATCCAGCCAGCACCATATGATAATGAAATTATATAATTATACAGTACAGTCTTCACTTTCCCAGAATTCCATTCCTTACAGTTGGTAAGAGGAGAGAGAGAGAGAAATGGGGAAATGGGATAAGAAAGCTTTACTGTTCCAGAAATAATAAGCAGCAGCCAGCAATACGGGCCAAACACATAACTTTATTACAGGGTTAAGAACACAATTTTAACTGTGCCACAGCAACTTATATACAGGTGTGGAAAGATACATTTTGGTGGGCTTTAACAGGATTGGTTGAAGGAGAGTGGGGTGATAGAGGACCTGATCTCAACCGCGCTTCTCGGAGTAAAATGGCGCAAACCCCAATCTCGTGTTACTCAGAAACTGAGGAGAACATAAAATGGTGGACAAATTTCATTCAATACACAACAAAAGCTAAAGAAGACAGAGTCATAAAACACAGCCACTTCCCTCTCCTAACTGGCTAGTGCTGTCCTGACCAATGAATAAATTTCCATATACTGTATCACAAAGAGTAGTGCTTGGCTTCTTTGTCCCCTTCTTTCTCTTCCATTCCAGTTGTAGGAGTGGAGGGGCAAGCAACATATTGAATGCCAGGCAGGTCAATTAAAGAGGCATTGTCAACCTTAATACCAACCTCAACAAGATGTTAGGAGGATAAGGAAGAAATGAATGTGCAGAAAATGCAGTACCCACACTCTATCTGTTGCCTTTTTAATCATGAAAATGCAGCTATCTGAAGAGGAGGTGGCTGCTGTACCCAGCTAGCACCTCCATGTAGTTCAAAGTCCTGATTGAGGGGATGGAATTGACTCACATAGAGAGGCTACATGGTGCAGCCTCTCTTCAGACTGTTGCATTTCTGCCATTAAGGTGCTGGTGGAAGGGGAAAAGGCTAGCATGCTCGAAACGTATTGGTTCTGTACTCTTTAAAGCATGACTGATCAGGGCTATCATATTTGTAAGTGGAATCTAACTACAATTTTGCAACCACGAACTGCTTCCATAGTGTAATTGGCCACCTCTGTATCAGTGGGAAGATTTTTGTTTATGTTGAATAATGTAGAATGGGGAGGAGAGTGGGAAAGTCTTCACTAGGGAAGTTTCATTATGTCATGGGATCATAGAATAATTGAGTTGGAAGGGGCCTATGAGGTTATTGACTCAAACTTTCTGATTTGCAGAAATTCAAATCAAAGCAGATCTGACAGATGGTTGTCTAATATTCTCCTGAATGCCTCCAGTATTAGAGCGCTCACCACCTCTCAAGGTAATTAGTTCCATTTTCATACTGTTCTAACAGTTAAGAAGATTTTCCTAATATTCAGCTTTTATTTGGCTTCCTGTAACTTGATATCGCTGGTACTTGTTCTGCACTCTGGGATAATTGAGAATAGATTCTCCCTCCTCTTTACGACTACCTTTCAAGTATTTGAAAAGTGCTGTTATATCTCCCCTTAGTCTCCTTTTCTCAAGGCTAAACACATCCAGTTCCTTCAGTCTTTCCTCACAGGGCTTGGTTCTCTGTCCTCTGATCATCTTTGTTGCCCTCCACTGAACTTATTTCCATTTGTAGTATTCTTCTTAAAGAATTTGTTCCAGTTAGTCAGCATCCTTTTTAAAATGAGATTTCCAGAAGTGGACACCCTACTCAAGATGAGGCCTAACCAGTGCCAAAAATAGGTAAACTAGTTCTTTATGGGATTTGGAGACTATGCCTCTGTTAATGCAGCCTAAAATAGCATTTATCCTTTTTTTTGTAGCCATGTTGCACTGGCTCAGATTCAATTTGTGATCTACAACAATTCTGATCCTTCTTGAATGTAGTATTACTGAGCCAAGTATCCCCCCATCTTTGATTGTGAATTTGATATCCCCTTCCCCCAGGTGTAGAACTTTGCACTTACTCCTGTCACATTTCATTCTGTTGTTTTCACCCCAGTGCTGAAGCCTATCAAGATCTTTTTGGATTTTGTTCCTGTTTGCCATGGTATTCCACCCAATTTTATGTTATCCACAAATTTGCTTAGTATCCCCTGCTTATCAGTGTGAACCTTTAATATTTAGAAAAGGAACTGAAACATGCCATATATATGCAATACACAGATAAATAAAAATAGATCCCTGATTGAATACTCTCACTGAAATAAAACACAAAGCAAAGGGAATGAAAGCGCGGCGCCAAAATGGCCGCTGCGCTCTTTGCGGCCCCCCCCACCCGGACGCAGACATCTGGGTGAGTTAGGGGGCGTGGCCACCCCTCTATAAAAGGGGTGGCCACGAGGCAGACAAGCTGCCATTTTAGAAGAAGCGACGGAGAGGAGAAGTTTTCTCCGTCGCTCTTTGTTTCTCCAGTCTTCGGCTGTTTAGCCAATTTGGCGCTGGTGATCCCCGGAAAGGGATCGTCTTCTTGCAGAGATGCCTCCCAAGAGGAAGGCCACGGCGACCAAGCCGCGGCCAAGAGGGAGGACTTTGCCTGGCCCTGCGCTTGCAAGGGGACAGCACTCGGGTTGGAGGACCGCGCCTGCGCCCCCGCAACAGGGCCCCGCATCGATTGCACCCACTGTTACCGGTGGGATGGGGCAGATTAGGGCATGGCCCTCGGCTCTCCAGCCTCAGGATGGCCCTGAAGGGGCTTCGGCCCCCGGCCCGCAATTGCCGGCCATGGGTCCAGACAACGGGGGAGGGCCTGGTGCGGTCACCCAGCAGGGCTTGCCTCCGGCCCCTCATGGGCCAGAGTTTTGGGCATGGCCCTATTCAGGACATGGCTCTCAAGTGGGGGTCCCCAGTGTATTTCCCAGTGGGCCGTGTGGCCCACCTTTCCCGCCTTATACCGGGGGTTCTGCGACTGTTGATGCATTGCTGGCACGTTTAGCCGTGCTGGAAGCATCCTTGGGGGTCACTAACAACCCCTCGGGGGGGGGGGGGGGCTTCACTGCCAACTGGTAACCCCTTTTGCCTGCCTGCCACCTCGACGGCCGCCACTCTGCAGCAGGCGGCCAGTAGGGTTGAGCTGCTGGAGACGCTCCGGCCTGCGCCGGCCGCGATCTCGCAGCTTCCTGTTCGTCCTGAACTACAACTGGGGAGTGGCCAGATGTGGCCCCAGAGCTTGATTGCGGTTGCGAGCCCCGACGCCCGCCGTGGGCCGGAACCCCCAGTGGGGGCGGCTCACGGGGGTGCACCCAGTGAGTATCAGGTTCAAGCTAATGTCCCCACATCACAGTCCACTTCAGGTGTTAGTTTTCAGTAGCCATGGCCTCGTCACGTCGAGGCGGGTGGGTATCAGTTCCCGGCTTACCCTGGTGCCACTGGGTCCCATACTAGCACAACATTGGGTGGGGGGGTTTCCGAACCCCAGGGCTGTACCGGGCATCGCAGGGACTGTACAGGCACTGCTGCCGATGCCCCGTGTGAACACCGTGCCGGTGTCAGCATTGCCGACGGCAGGGTATTCCTTGCCCCTCGGGGATCATTTGTCCCAGGCCATGAGGGAAAAGATTTGGCGGGGGGAGTATGTCGATATTTTCTCCCTATTGAACCGTGAGCCCACCAAGGAAGAGAAAGAGGGGCAGGATGACAGAGACAAAGAGCTGTCTCGTCGTCGCAAGCCACCGCCCACTTGGGCCAACTGGTTACCCGCATATCTCATTTATATGGCGGTGTAACTCAGGGCCCGGCCCGATTTGGCCATTCCTATGGTCCAATATTTGGACAATATTTACAGGGCGATGGTGGATTTCCCTGGCCCATCGTGGTTGGCTTACGATGAGGAATTCAGGATGAGGGTGCCCTTACACCCAGAGATGAGATGGGATGAGCCATGCCAGAAGTTGTGGCTTTTATACATGACCCCCACGCGCCCGGCGCCTGGGGAGAGGTACCATTGCGGCCATGCTGTCCAGCGAGCTACTCCAACGCAGGCTCCCCGCCAGTTGGCGGGGCAGGGGGTTCCAGCCCGCTTGCTGTGTTGGAGTTTCTCGGCCAATGGCACATGCAATAGAAGACAGTGCCAATACAAACACGAGTGTCCCTCTTGCGCTGGCCCCCACGCCGCCGCTGCGTGTCCGCGAGCCGGTGGGTCACGGGGCAGAGGTAGAGGTGGACAGGGAGTGGGCAGAACTGCCGCTGAAGGAGCTGGTCAGTCAAAAGGCCCCCTCCCCGGTTAACATATTTATGTTAGAGAGGTGGCTCTCGATTTACTCAAGGAGGGACGAGGTGAGGTACCTACTCGAGGGTTTCCAGTGCAGTTTTCGTATCCCATTCAAAGGGGTGCGGGGACCCCAAGATGCTCCTAATTTGCTTTCCCTGAAGGGTAGGGAGGAGGTGGCCGCCCTAAGTATTGCCAAGGAGGTAAATGCAGGGAGGGTAGCTGGCCCCTTTTCTAGGCCTCCCTTTCCCAATCTTAAGGTTTCCGCTTTAGGTTTGGTTCCCAAAAAGGCTCCTGGCGAATTTCGTCTAATTCACCATTTATCATACCCGGCGGGTCATTCGGTCAATGACGCCATTCCTGATGACCTTTGTTCGGTCAGGTATACGACATTTGACCAGGCCCTGTGCATGGTGCGCGCTTGTGGCCCGGGTGCTCTTCTGGCGAAATGTGACATTAAATCGGCATTCCGGTTGTTGCCAGTGCACCCGGGTGACTTTGAGTTATTGGGTTTTAAATTCCAGGGAAAATATTATGTAGATAAAGCCATGCCTTTTGGCTGCTCTATTTCCTGTTCAGCATTTGAATGCTTTAGCACTTTTCTCCAGTGGGCCTTTGTTCGCAGGTCTGGGTCCCGGTCTGTAGCCCATTACCTCGATGATTTTTTGTTCGGGGGTGAACGGGGCTTGGACACATGCATGCGTCTCCTCACTACATTTCAGACGCTAATGCAGGAACTTGGTGTCCCTTTAGCGCCCGAAAAGACCGAGGGCCCATCAACTACGCTCACATTTCTGGGTATTGAAATTGACACGGTCGCGCAGACATCCAGGTTACCTATGGACAAGGTCACACGGATCTCTGCGATGATTTTGGCCTTGCTGGCCAAACGTAAAGTGTCACTTCATGAGCTCCAAGTTCTACATGGTCATCTTAATTTTGCCTGCAGGGTGGTCACGCCTGGCAGAGCTTTTGCTCGACGCCTATGTGACGCCATGATTGGGCTATCGAGGCGCCACCACAGGGTCCGACTGACCAGGGGCATGAGGGCTGACCTGTTGGTTTGGCTTAAGTTCCTGCGGGAATTCAATGGGGTATCATTTTGGAGGTCTGACCTCTTGGTCTACCCTGGGTTTCAGGTTCAGTCGGATGCCTCTGGGTCCCTCGGATATGGGATGTATTTTGAGGGGAGGTGGGCGTACGGCCAATGGCCTCCAGCATGGCGGGGCACGGATCGTCTATGCGATCTCACATTCCTCGAGTTCTTCCCGATACTGGGAGCTTTGATGCTATGGGGTGAGGAGTGGGCCAATTCAGTAGTCCATTTTTGGTGTGACAATGCTGTGGTAGTCCACATTGTCAATTCTCAGACATCTAAATCGCCCAGGGTCATGGGGTTAGTTCGCCAGTTTGTGTTACTCAGCCTGCGCCTCAATGTGCTCTTTAGGGCCAGACATGTACCAGGCATTAATAATGATATTGCTGATGCTTTATCCCGCCTGTAGATCCCCCGGTTCCGCGCCTTGGCTCCAGACGCGGAGGAATTCTCCTCGCCACTCCTGGATGAGATTTGGACATTTGGCAAGGAGAGGTGAACCGGGCGATCGGCATGTCACTTGCGCCCCGCACGCGTAAGGCGTATCAACATGCATTTAATCAATTTAAACAATTTTGTGTGCAACTCCGGTTGCCCGAAGTGTGGCCCATTCCAGTTGAACACGTTCTTCAATTTATAGTTTACCTACACAGTCTGGGCCTAGCTCCCCGCACCATAGCATCCAGGCTGTCAGCACTGGCATTCATGGCCAAGGTGAGGGGTTTTGCTGACAACATAACTGATTTCCGTATACGACATGTTTTGGAGAGGTGGACACGGGAACGTGGACGCCGCCCGGACACTCACCACCCAATTTCTCCAGGGGTCCTTACCCACCTTGCATGAGGCTGGCATGACCTGTGTTTTGACAGGCATGAGGCAGCTCTTTTTCATGCGGCTACCACGGTGGCCTTTTTTGGAGCGCTCCGCATCAGTGAGTTGGTACTACTGTCTAAGGCGGATTCGGCTCGTAGGGCACTGGAACTCGAAGATGTCTATGTCTCTAATGAGTGGGCTCAGTTGAGGATACGGTCCTCAAAAGTCGATCAGCATGGTGTAGGCAGTGGTGTAAGACTGCTACGATGTTCCATTGCAGACATCTGTCCGGTTGGTGCCCTACAGGAGTTCATTGCAGTGCGTGGCACGCACCCTGGCCCGTTTTTCTGCCACCAAGATGGGTCTCCCCTGACTAAATTTCAATTTTGGAAGGTGACCGGTAAGGCACTGTCCAGTGTTGGCCTCCCCGGGGCTCGTTACGGCACCCATTCTTTTAGAATAGGGGCTGATTCTACTGCGGCTGCTTTTGGGTACTCTGAGGCTGATATACGCCGTATGGGGAGATGGGGATCTAAGCGTTTTGCATTATATGTTCGCCCTATTCAGGTATGACTACCAGATAAGTCACCATTCTCTCTGTTTTATCTTACAGACCCTGTGTGTCCCCGCACACCAGTGGCAGTATGGCTGGTGGGCCATAGCTATGTGCACTGGGCAGCGCAGTACGCTGCGGCGACAGAGTGGGGACCCCAGCTTGGACTGCGTGCCTCCGCATGTATCAGGTGGTATGGTAAGCGTGGAATGTTATGGCGGGAACTGTTGCCATTCCTTTTCTCCATCAGGGATGCTGAACCGCCTGATGTCCTGGTGCTGCACCTCGGGGGCAATGACCTAGGCCAGGTCACTGACCTTTCTTTAAAATATGCGATCTGCAGCGACCTAGCTTATTTGCATTATGTGTGGCCTTCCACAACGCTGCTATGGTCAGACATCATACCGCGTCATGCTTACAGAGGGGGTATTAACCTCCATGCCCTTGACCGTGCTCGCCGCTCGGTGAACAGGGCAGTTGCCCGGTTCTTTGCAGACAAGGGTTTGGGGCGGGTCATCCGACACCCCACCATTAGTTTACAAAATTATGATCTTTATACAGGTGATGGGGTCCATCTGTCGGCTAGAGGTATGAACCTCTTTTTGGAAGGTTTGCAAGCATGCCTTTTGACCGAGCTGACGGTCTGGGGGGTGGTGGTGAGTCTTTATTGAAGCCTCCCCATGTGGCGGGTAGCACTGGTAAGGTAAATATTTATGACCCAAAGGTATCCGGCGGGTTCGCAATTAAATGGCCAACACTTAGACAGGTACAAGTTTGATAACGTTGACCGGTCAATGACGAACCAGGCAATGGGGTGATGGCAGGAGCTCTTCAGCATGCATCACCCCGTGATTTGACGGATACACGTCAGAGGGTGAGGTCAGTAGATAGTTTATTGACTACGGTCAACAATTTGTTTGTCGTAACAAACAAATTGATACAAATGGATACATTGTAGCCAATTGCCGTTGGCAATTTTGGGAGGAACCTTACCAGTGTTACTGCGGCCTGCTTGCCTTAAGAATTATAATTGGCTGAGTACCAATTGAAATTTATAATTCGGACTAGGGCATGATTCAATAAATGTGGCCCAATGCCTTTATCCATATACCGGTGTCTGAGTCTTTCTTTGGGGGGTGCGCCTGCAATGAAAGCGCGGCGCCAAAATGGCCGCCGCGCTCTTTGCGGGGGCCCCCCACCCGGACGCAGACATCCGGGTGAGTTAGGGGGCATGGCCACCCCTCTATAAAAGGGGTGGCCACGAGGCAGACGAGCTGCCATTTTAGAAGAAGCGACGGAGAGAAGTTTTTCCCTCCACCCCCTCCCTAGTGAACAGTGTGATATTTTGGTCGCTTCGGGGCCGGGTGGGAATTTTTGGCCTGAACCTACAATTGGCCTCTTGGTTCTGGCTTTTTTGCCCATCACTCACTGTTGCTGAGGTTTGATACAGGGGTTTTGCTCTTGACTTTGGTCACATGGGCGGGTAGCACTGGTAAGGTAAATATTTATGACCCATAGGTATCCAGCAGGTTCGCAATTGACTGGCTAACACTTAGACAGGTACAAGTTTGATAACATTGACCGGTCAACGACGAACCAGGCAATGGGGTGATGGCAGGAGCTCTTCAGCATGCATCACCCCGTGATTTGACGGATACACGTCAGAGGGTGGGGTCAGTAGATAGTTTATTGACTACGGTCAACAATTTGTTTGTCGTAACAAACAAATTGATACAAATGGATACATTGTAGCCAATTGCCGTTGGCAATTTTGGGAGGAACCTTACCAGTGTTACTGCGGCCTGCTTGCCTTAAGAATTATAATTGGCTGAGTACCAATTGAAATTTATAATTCGGACTAGGGCATGATTCAATAAATGTGGCCCAATGCCTTTATCCATATACCGGTGTCTGAGTCTTTCTTTGGGGGGTGCGCCTGCAATGAAAGCGCGGCGCCAAAATGGCCGCCGCGCTCTTTGCGGGGGGCCCCCACCCGGACGCAGACATCCGGGTGAGTTAGGGGGCATGGCCACCCCTCTATAAAAGGGGTGGCCACGAGGCAGACGAGCTGCCATTTTAGAAGAAGCGACGGAGAGAAGTTTTTCCCTCCACCCCCTCCCTAGTGAACAGTGTGATATTTTGGTCGCTTCGGGGCCGGGTGGGAATTTTTGGCCTGAACCTACAATTGGCCTCTTGGTTCTGGCTTTTTTGCCCATCCCTCACTGTTGCTGAGGTTTGATACAGGGGTTTTACTCTTGACTTTGGTCACATGGGCGGGTAGCACTGGTAAGGTAAATATTTATGACCCATAGGTATCCAGCAGGTTCGCAATTGACTGGCTAACATTTAGACAGGTACAAGTTTGATAACATTGACCGGTCAACGACGAACCAGGCAATGGGGTGATGGCAGGAGCTCTTCAGCATGCATCACCCCGTGATTTGACGGATACACGTCAGAGGGTGGGGTCAGTAGATAGTTTATTGACTACGGTCAACAATTTGTTTGTCGTAACAAACAAATTGATACAAATGGATACATTGTAGCCAATTGCCGTTGGCAATTTTGGGAGGAACCTTACCAGTGTTACTGCGGCCTGCTTGCCTTAAGAATTATAATTGGCTGAGTACCAATTGAAATTTATAATTCGGACTAGGGCATGATTCAATAAATGTGGCCCAATGCCTTTATCCATATACCGGTGTCTGAGTCTTTCTTTGGGGGGTGCGCCTGCAATGAAAGCGCGGCGCCAAAATGGCCGCCGCGCTCTTTGCGGGGGGCCCCCACCCGGACGCAGACATCCGGGTGAGTTAGGGGGCATGGCCACCCCTCTATAAAAGGGGTGGCCACGAGGCAGACGAGCTGCCATTTTAGAAGAAGCGACGGAGAGAAGTTTTTCCCTCCACCCCCTCCCTAGTGAACAGTGTGATATTTTGGTCGCTTCGGGGCCGGGTGGGAATTTTTGGCCTGAACCTACAATTGGCCTCTTGGTTCTGGCTTTTTTGCCCATCCCTCACTGTTGCTGAGGTTTGATACAGGGGTTTTACTCTTGACTTTGGTCACATGGGCGGGTAGCACTGGTAAGGTAAATATTTATGACCCATAGGTATCCAGCAGGTTCGCAATTGACTGGCTAACATTTAGACAGGTACAAGTTTGATAACATTGACCGGTCAACGACGAACCAGGCAATGGGGTGATGGCAGGAGCTCTTCAGCATGCATCACCCCGTGATTTGACGGATACACGTCAGAGGGTGGGGTCAGTAGATAGTTTATTGACTACGGTCAACAATTTGTTTGTCGTAACAAACAAATTGATACAAATGGATACATTGTAGCCAATTGCCGTTGGCAATTTTGGGAGGAACCTTACCAGTGTTACTGCGGCCTGCTTGCCTTAAGAATTATAATTGGCTGAGTACCAATTGAAATTTATAATTCGGACTAGGGCATGATTCAATAAATGTGGCCCAATGTCTTTATCCATATACCGGTGTCTGAGTCTTTCTTTGGGGGGTGCGCCTGCAATGAAAGCGCGGCGCCAAAATGGCCGCCACGCTCTTTGCGGGGCCCCCCCACCCGGACGCAGACATCCGGGTGAGTTAGGGGGCATGGCCACCCCTCTATAAAAGGGGTGGCCACGAGGCAGACGAGCTGCCATTTTAGAAGAAGCGACGGAGAGAAGTTTTTCCCTCCACCCCCTCCCTAGTGAACAGTGTGATATTTTGGTCGCTTCGGGGCCGGGTGGGAATTTTTGGCCTGAACCTACAATTGGCCTCTTGGTTCTGGCTTTTTTGCCCATCCCTCACTGTTGCTGAGGTTTGATACAGGGGTTTTGCTCTTGACTTTGGTCACATGGGCGGGTAGCACTGGTAAGGTAAATATTTATGACCCATAGGTATCCAGCAGGTTCGCAATTGACTGGCTAACACTTAGACAGGTACAAGTTTGATAACATTGACCGGTCAACGACGAACCAGGCAATGGGGTGATGGCAGGAGCTCTTCAGCATGCATCACCCCGTGATTTGACGGATACACGTCAGAGGGTGGGGTCAGTAGATAGTTTATTGACTACGGTCAACAATTTGTTTGTCGTAACAAACAAATTGATACAAATGGATACATTGTAGCCAATTGCCGTTGGCAATTTTGGGAGGAACCTTACCAGTGTTACTGCGGCCTGCTTGCCTTAAGAATTATAATTGGCTGAGTACCAATTGAAATTTATAATTCGGACTAGGGCATGATTCAATAAATGTGGCCCAATGCCTTTATCCATATACCGGTGTCTGAGTCTTTCTTTGGGGGGTGCGCCTGCAAAGGGAAACAAACTTTGTTTAATGTTTAGGGGAATAACTCCACCTTGCCCCTGTCTCTTTATCTTGCCTGTCTTGTTTGTGGAAGCTCTTACAACACTATAGTAAGCAGTTGCTATCAGCCTGGGCCCTGGCTGACCTCTTTATGGATCCAGAATGCCACTTCTCATTCCCAATTTCACTCTTTGTTGAGAAGCAAATGATAAGAATGAGTCCTACACTGGCATTGCCACACTGAAATAACAGTTCAGAGAATGGTTCAGCCTGGTCAGACATTGAGCAAGCAACCTCTTTGTGATCTAAAAACATGAAGGTGAAGCCCTCCACCCCCAAGTCTTCCCAGGTGACTGTTTCATAGTGTCATCACAAATATTATAGTTTCATAATATCCAAAGCCAACCAGCAGTGCCTTTCCAAAAGAAGGGCAGAATTTAGACTGTTCAAATTTATTTATTTATTTATTTGTTAAATTTCTACCCCGCCCAATGAGTCAAGGCCGACTCAGGGTGGTTCACAAACACAGAATAAAACAACAGATAAAATCAATTTTAAAATGGGCAGATTGTAGACTTCTCATCAAATGGTTAAAATAAAAGGAATTGGAATGCTGTATGTCTTTAAAAGGTCAGAAAGTATCACTAAGACACATATAGCTCAACAGATAGATGGACAGAGAAATGTCTACTGATATTTGCGAGGAAAGATGATGTTTAGCAGTTTGATTGGATAACACTAAGCATTGAAAATATTAATTGCAATTCAATAATAAGAGTTACTTTTGTTTAAAGTCATTGATATCTATTTAAGCACTTTGAAATCTGGAATGGATTGCAAGTAAAATATGGGTCGGGCTGTTTTACTTTATGTCTTCTCTAAGTACTATGGAGGTAATGATATTAGGAAGCTTTGGGAAGCTTTGTAGACACATCTCTTAAACCAAATGTTCTGTCTATGAGGAAGGTATGTTAGAGTTTGGAATTAAGAGGGATGGATTCATTGCATTTCTCTGCTGCTCTATGTTTGGGAAGATAGCAGTACAATGATAGCCTTCAATAGAAAATCAATCTCTTATCAGGTAGAATGAACAAAGACTAACAAGAAGTTCAGATTGTTTATAGAACCTCAGGGCAGTTTCAAGGGCAACAGCTCTTATCAGGAGTTGTACCAGACACCAGATTCTGCCTACAGTTCAATGTGCCTGGAACCAAATGAAAAGTGAAAAATGAACTAAATTTTGAGAGAGAAAATATTTGGCAATTGTTCAAGAACATCCTTCTTCAGACATAACGGCTGGGTCTGTTATTACTCCCAAACCCAAGAAGAAGAAGACTTCCACTGTCTTTTTAACATAAAAGCCTTCATTCTGGAGTCTTTGATTGTCTTTGAAATGAGAGTTTGGATTTAAATGTTTTTAGTGTCATGGATGAAATTTCCTTTACTCCATTATTATCAGGACTGAGTAGTTATCCTCAGTCCTATGACTTCTATCCTTTCCCCACAAAATTCTAATCCATTTTAAATCCAGTTTTTTAGTCCCAACTAGAGTGGACTGACAGAATGAACACTTAGAGCATACCCAGAATGGGGAATGTGGATCACTCTGAAAAAGCTTTTTATCTTCACTGTGATCAATTTTATCTCTCACTGAGGATCACTTGAGCATTCCTACTGGTCACACTGTAGATGTTTATTTTCCTGTACCAAGGGGCCAGACATGTCCCCACTTTGTACCCCTTTGTTCACTTATTGACACTTCCTTTTCTGCCAATCTTCCCCACCTTCTTTTGTGGTCATCATTCATGGGTCTGGAGTTGGACCCATGAAGGAAAGAGTGGGTGGCTAAAATAAAAGAATTTTTTTAAAACTCATATTTCTGCCTTCTTCTCCACAGATGTAAAGATCCAGAACTTTTAAAAGAGATTATACAAATTACTACATGATTCCCAACATAGAAACACAGTGTGTTAAGATCAAAAAGCTGGTCCTCTGAATTATATCCACATACATACATAACTAAAGGTCTGTGTAATGGTAAACAGCATGGGTGAGTGGATGCTCAACTCAGTGCCACCTGCATTGATGTTGATCTTCAGCCAAACTCTGTACTCAGTGAATTTGGTGGTTATCCTTTGCTGTTTCATGGAATTGTGTTTGTTTTTGTTGTTGTGGTTGTTGTTCAGTCGCATAGTCAAGTCCAACCCTTTATGACCCCATGGACTACTGCACGCCAGGCACCCCTACCCTTCCACCATTCTCCACAGCCTGCTGAGCTCTATGCCCATTGCATCAACAATGCCATCTAGCCAGCTCATCCTCTCATAACTTGCTACCTCTTATCTCTGAGACTGAAAAATAATGCCATGTTAAGACCTATTTTCTTTTATCTGCCCTGTCGCTCTTATCAATAGCATCAGTAGACAACACCAAGTTTTGCTACCATGAAGAGGAGAGCAATTTCTCAGATGTCACTGTATCTGTTTTATCTGTATTTTTTCCTGTGCTATCTTCCTCCCAAAAAATAGGATATAAATATTCAAGTATGGTCATACCACAGATTTGAAAAAAGTCTCTCCCCCACCATGTGTTTCTTCACTCCAATATGGAATTTGCCCTATTAATAATTACCTCAGGCATTTTCATCAAGCTCCACAATCTCAATATTCCAATATCGTCTGATTATGCCCTGTCAATGTATATGTGAAGCTTGGGAGTTTTAGGCCTCATTAGATATCATTTTACATTTCCCTATATGGAACCACATCTGGCATTTTTGCCACTTTGAAGATAACATTTTGCACCTTCCTAAATAATGGAATCCAAGGATGGGAAGTTTACTGCTGTGAGTGGTTTGGCTCCAAGTCTTTATCTACAATAAAATGGCAAAGAATCTGCACAGAGTCTTGATCACCAGGTTGTTCTTGCTCTACATCAGTGTATGTCTCTTATTTAAGCATGTTGGGAAGAAGGTTCTTGGCCTGTGGCAAAGCTGTACCCATCACCAAATTTTAAAAAACCTCAAAAGAGACCAAATGCTCCTCTACTGATTATCAATGTTCATTACTGTATCTACTTCATTGTGTATCTAGTCTCATGGTTAGGGCTTCAATTTCAATCATACTTCTGCAATTACTTATTTTCCTATAATTTTCATGGCGTTTCACAGACAGGGCCATCTTTGATCGCCATATGGAATGCATCTCTTCTAGTTACTAACTATGCAATACAGGAAGCAATTAGGACCTCTGATAATTTATTTTCCTTTCATAAAACACCACAGCACTTGGAAACCATAAATGGACCTTAGGCAGAGTCTACTAGCCTTGCTAATTCTATTAGCTTACCCTTTTCTTATTTTTAAAAATTTCAGATGAATTTCAGTTACAAATCTCTCAGAAGGAGCAAGAGAACCATATTTGTTCAAAAAGGTATGACTGCACTGGAAAGCCAAATTGGAGGGATTCAGCTCTGTTGCCACTTCAATTGCAGACTCAGTTGTGTTTGAAAATGGAGTGATTGTTCTCATGGGGTTTGTGGTTTGATTTGGAAGTTCAGTGTTCACATGTGATTGGCATTCCAATCTATAGCCAGCCTGCCTGCCCGCTTTCCCAGCCACTCACTTTCCTTACCAGCTTTGGCTGCTTATGCTAATCAGAGATAGGCAGCAAGAAGCAATGCAATAGAAGCCTGAAACAGCCCCTCCCATTTTTTAAATGCAGAACTGGTCTAGCACTATTCTGGTATAGTAATACAATGAATCAGTGCTAGCTTTGTTTATTAAAAATATAAATAAAAAAATCAGGAACACATGGGGCAAATCACAGGGGGCAGTGTTCTTGCCATCCTTAAAGATCACACTCAATTGCCTATGCCATCATTTTACCACCCACAATCACGTTCCCTTTGCTTTACATATTGAAACAACTGGATTCATGACAAAATGCCCATTCAAATCCTTCTCATTTGAAAAAAGTAGAAGTGCCCAACAACAGAATTAAAAAAAGCCAATTTGGGAGAGAAAAAAAGTCATAGATGGATTCAATCCAGCCTTTGCATCATGTGGGAAGCAAACAAACAAACAAACAAATGCTCTCTCTCTCTGAATTCACCAGTTGTATAAGAGACGAAAATCCTGATATATTTGACCATGTAGGTAAAGCTTGATTGTTTTTATTTATGTTACAATTAAATTCATTTACCTTCAGAACGCATCTCCTTCAGCCACAGATAAGAAAGTAAATAAGAAAATACTTAGAAGGATGAGGAAGAAATTTGCTTAGTTTGTGCTTTAATGCATTTCTAATTTTTGCTTCAAAACCAAGATCCAGTCTGAAAACCAGCTATCCTTAGTAATTGACACTTCCATTTTGCAGTGGAGTGAGTTATTTTTGGATGTCAGTGACGTTTGTAATAGAATGGGCAATGACCCTTGCAAGAATCAGCACAGAGTATATTATTATTTCAAAATGCCAACATGCTGGTTGCCTACAAATGTACTGTAATTGCCAGCACAGACTGATACCTTGATGCTGTCAAAGCAATTTCAAGTAAGCGGTTTTTCTACCTTTAACCAGTTGTGTCTTTATTCATAGGGATGCAAATTTCCAAGGCATCTTACTTTATCAGCAGTCTTATCTTCTTTCTAAATAAAATCCTTTATATTAAACTTCTTTCTGTTACAGATTGGTATTTAGTGTGATACATTAGCAATTATCTAAGGAATAATTTAATTTTAGAAGTTTTATATAGTTTTAGTATTTGGTTTTAATTGTATGGGGGTGGGTTTTAACCAATGCTGTGAGCCGCCTTGGATCGCCGAGGCAAAAAAGGCGGCCATACAAATCTGAAAATAGATAAATAAATATTTTTGTTAAAAATGGTCCTCTTCCAAAATGTTACAGCAAAGTCTTTGGCAAACCAAAGTTGAGGTGACCTCCTTTTCTTGTTACCTCTTGGTATGAACTTGACTTTATCTTTGCTCCTGCTACCCATCAGATTGGTTCAGCACTCTTTCTGTTTCGAATCTTTCATGAATGACCTTGTCAAAAAACCCATTCAGTTATTTCAGGAATGTGAACTAGGTGAGCTTCAGGCTTTACTGAATGAGTCACTGATTCATTTTATCTGTCTATGTTATATGGTAGGAATGCTCTGGGCCACTAGAGGCTTTCACCATCCCCACCACCTATGGCCTCTGAGGATTCCGGACATACAGAGTGGAAACTATGAAATACTGTTCCAGTAGGACTCACTAGTTTTCGTGTTCAGGGAATTAAGAAGCAGATGAGTGAAGTAGTGAAGTAGTGAAATTCAGCTCTTTAATAGTGGGGTTTGAACACAGTTTGGATGGGGCAAAAACTCAGACTTATATACCCTATAAACAGTAACAGTAACAATAATACAACAAGCCCATTGGCTAACAGAGTGTGCACATTTTTGATCCACTTATTTGCATAAGAATAGATACATGAGATACATGAGAAAAGATACATTCTGCTCCTACAACAAGCCCATTGGCTAACAGAGTGTGCAATTTTCAATCCACTTATTTGCATAAGATGAGAAAAGATACATTCCGCTCTTGTCAGAAAACACAGTTAACATACATAACATTCTTCCCCCTAGGTAAAAACAAAATCCTTTAACCAGGATGGCGGTCTAGTTTCCCTTCTGGGTCGGACGCTTGGCTGAGCCAGCTCAGGGGTTTGTAGGATGGGCGACCCGACTGGAGTGAGGAATTGACTAGAGGGGGAGGATTGTAATCCCAAATTAAAGCCCCGTTTGTCAGATGGAGGAGCAGGGGGTCATTCAAAACCAAAATCTAATTATGTGGACGAATAAGACAACTCAGGGTACCTCCTGTGTGTACTAAGAGTGGAGGGCAACTCTGAACAAAATTGGTCATCATCAATAAAGGAATCCAGAGTGCTAGGCTGGGACAGTGTAGGGGAACACCTGGGCGGAACAGGGGAGTATTCCACAAATTCCCCTTGAAATCAGTTCCTAGAAGACACTTCTGGGTCAATGTTGGCTGGCTGCTGACTATTACCTCTGCCCCCTGGGTTTAAATGGGTGGGGGCCAACCCTAGCATTGAGTGTCTGTATTCGTCTTGTGGGTCCAGTACTCTGGGTCTCAATTGATCCGTGCACCTCATCAAGATCAGACCAGTGGCTGTTTCGATTCTGTAGGAAACAGGACCAGTCTGATCTATCACAAACCCGGGCACCCACGTAGGACCACCAGCTGCATAATTGCGGCAATGTACAGGTCCTCCAGACGAGAAATCCTTCTGGTGTTGGATTGCTATATTTGTGCCTTTGTCCTCTACCCTAAAGGGATCCAATCTGTCCAGCAAGGATGACAGTTTCCTTTGCTGGAGCAATTCAGCAGGGGACAGCCCTGAGGAAAGGGGGGGTGAACCTATATGTGAAAAGAAACTGGCATAACTGGAGCTCCAAATACCCTTCACCCATACGCCGAAGCGCGTCTTTAGTTGTGCGTACCTGCCGCTCTACCTGGCCATTGGTGGCTGGGTGGAATGGGGCAACAGTCATGTGCCTAATTGCCTTCCTTTCCATGAAGGATTGGAATTCTGCAGATGTGAACATGGACGCGTTGTCGGACACCAGCACATCTGGAAGTCCAAATGCTGCAAACAGCCTTCTTAGGTGCATTATCATGGTGGCTGAAGTGGTATTAGGCACCCTAATCACTTCCAGCCACTTAGAGAATGAATCCACAACCAACAAAAATAGGGCACCCCTAAATGGACCTGCAAAATCTATGTGCAACCTGGACCACAGGCCCCAAGCAGAATCCCATTCCCAAGAGGGAAGGTGGGATTGCTCTGGGTGAGAGGATTGACAACTGGCACAAGTGCCGACCATTTGTTCTATGTCTTGGTCCAGTTGAGGCCACCAAAAGTAGCTACAGGCAAGGGCTTTGGAACGGACAATTCCCGGGTGACTTGTGTGAAGTTGATGTAAAACCTTTTTCCTGAGAGTGACAGGAATGACCACCCGCTGGCCCCATAGAAGGCAACCTCATTCCACTGACAGTTCCAAATGCTTGCGGTGGAATGTTCTGAATTCCTCGGCTAGAGGAGAGACAGGCCAGCCTTTTTTGTACCCAAGACATTACTTTAGTCAATGTTACATCCTTGGCCGTAGCCTTGGCTATATCTGAGGGGACGATGGTGGCGAGTCGAAAGCCTCAATCATAAGGACCTGGTGGTCGCTTTTGATCTTGCAATCGGCTTCCCCGACCCCTGGCAGTGGAGAACATGACAGGGCATCAGCATGGCTGATGTTCTTGCCGGGCCTGTGCACCAAAGTAAAATCATATGCATTTAGGAAAATTGCCCAAAGCAACATCCTTGGAGACAGAATTTGAGACATGGGCTTCCCATTCACAAAGATTCCAAGGAGGGGCTTGTGGTCAGTTACGATGGTAAAATGTCTTCCGTAAAGGCAATCGTGGAATTTCTTAATGCCTGCCACGATTGCCAACGCCTCCCTGTCTGTCTGAGCATAATTTTTCTCAGGCTTTGAGAGTGAACGGGAATAGAATGCTACGGGGGCTTCCCTCCTGTCATTTAGTACATGGCATAACACAGCTCCCACCCCTACAGGGGATACTTCACACACAAGTACAACTTCCTTGTTAGGATCAAAATGAGTTAATACAGCATCCAAATATAGCAGCCTTTTAAGTTCTAGGAACACTTTTTCCTGGCAATGGCCCCAGTGCCAAACAGTATCTTTCTTAAGAAGCCGATGTAATGGTTCAGCAACTGAGGCTTTGCGATGGAGAAAAGTGTAACAGAAGTTTAACAATCCTAGAAATGATTGCAATTCGGCTTTACAATTTGGCCTGGGTGCATTTTGCATGGCCGCCACCTTGGAGTCAGAGGGCATGATACCTTGGGGTGTAATTCGGTACCCCAGGAACTCCACTTCCTGTGCCAAAAACACACATTTGTCTCTTCTGAGATGTAGACCGGCCCTCTCGAAACATGAGAGGACTCGATTGAGCCTGGCCGCTAGTTTGACGGTGTCCTTAGTGGTGATAAGGACATCATCAAAATATGGCAGGATACCAGGCAAACCTTTTAAAATATGTTCTACAAGAGATTGAAATATTCCGGGGGCCGCATTCACCCTGAATTGTAGTCTAGTTACCTTTAATGCCCCCCTATGTGTTACTATGGTCTGGGCTATGGCAGCAGCAGGAGACACAGTCAATTGTTGGTAAGCCTGGGCAAGGTCAAGTTTTGCGAAGCAATTTCCTCCATGCAAGGAGGCAAGAAGGCGGCTTACCACGGGCACAGGATATGCGTTTGGGCGAATAGCTTTATTGATGGTACACTTGTAGGCAGCGCATATCCTGACCTCCCCATTACTTTTCAAAGCAGTCACTATTGGTGTCTCCCACTCTGTGGAGTCCACTGGCACTAGGATGCCCTGCCCCACCAGTTTGTCCAGCTCAGCTTCTATCTTCTCCTTTAAAGCAAAGGGTACCTGGCATGGCTTCATCCGGATGGGCCGGATGGTTGGATAAAGCTCAAAGTCCACAGGGGGTCCTTTGTATAACCCTAAACCCTTTTTGAACACCTCAGGATGTGCAGCACAAACGTCCCGGATTGGGTCAGTGTCTATTGCGTGAATGCCAGAAAGCCGGATTCCCAGGGGCCTAAACCATTGGGTCCCAATAAGACAGTTAGTGCCCTGCTTAACTACAACCAATGGCAAGGAGGTGTAAATGTTTTTGAATTTGACCAAGAAATTTCCCACCCCTAGGACCAGAATCTGGCAACCTTGCACATCCAGGAGGGAAGTTTTAAAAGATTTGAGCTTGGGCAGAGAGGCAGGGGGAATTCTCAAAAACTCCCGCTGTGGGATTATGGAATAGTACCTGAATCCACCTCCATCTTGAAGGGGACGTCCTGCAGGCTCAGGTCTGCAAAGAAATGCTAGCTGATGATGCCCACTTGGCACGGCTCAGGCTCTGATGACACTTTGGCAGTGGACGTTTTGTGGTGATGACTCTTCTTGGACTCAGGTGCTGGAGTTCTTTGCTTTCACTGTCGGCATACTTTAGCAATGTGCCCTTGTCGACCGCAGTTGTGGCATTCCGTGGTGTGGAAGGGGCACTTCCTGCGGTCATGCTGGGCTCTGCAGCCATCACACTTGCAAAGGAATTTCTTCTCCCAATCGTCACGGTGCTCTCGGTGCTTTCGTCGGACTGCTCGGACTTCTCCCTCTGTGTCGCTGGACTCCAATGAAGAGGTGGAACCAGGCGATGCTGAGGATGATGAAGATGAATTTTGCTGAGCTTGCACAGCTGAGTCGGTGGCACTGGTGGTGGAGTGGCAATGCCGGAAAAGCTTGATGCTGGACCGTGCGACCTCAGACACTACCGCCTCTTCTAGGACTGCCTTGAAAGTAAGCGTCTTCCTGATCATGAGGAAACATTGAGCATCTTCGTCACTCATGCTGGCCAGCAGAGGTCCCGGAGTGCTTCTTCGAAGTTGTCCCACTTGCACGGGGCAGCAGCAATGTGCAGAGCGGCAGCATAGTCTGCAACAGACTCCCCAGGTCGCTGATCCCTTCTGTGGAAGGCCAGCCTGGCTGGGAAGATCAAGACCTCTGGCTGCAGGTGTTTCCTCAGTGCAGACATGATTTCTGCGAGCGGCACCACATCCACGTCCCTTGGGACAATGAGCCCGGTTGGCAGCTCAAGTGTCTCAGAACCTCACTGAGCGAGGAAACAGGAGCGCTTCTGGTCTTCATCGGTGATCTTCTGCGAGGCCATTGCATGGCGGAATCAGCGTCCATTTGTTGCCCATTTCTCTGGATGCACTGGGTTAAATGGGCCGATGTTACTGCCGTGTGGGGATGCCAACCCATCCTTGTCGCAGGTTTCGTGTTCAGGGAATTAAGAAGCAGATGAGTGAAGTAGTGAAATTCAGCTCTTTAATAGTGGGGTTTGAACACAGTTTGGATGGGGCAAAACTTGGACTTATGTACACTATAAACAGTAACAGTAACAATAATACAACAAGCCCATTGGCTAACAGAGTGTGCACATTTTCGATCCACTTATTTGCATAAGAATAGATACATGAGAAAAGATACATTCCGCTCCTACAACAAGCCCATTGGCTAACAGAGTGTGCACATTTTCAATCCATATATTTGCATAAGAATAGATGCATGAGAAAAAATACATTCCGCTCTTGTCAGAAAACACAGTTAATATACATAACACTAGTGAACTAAAATGGTGGATTATACAAGGCTTTGGTGTCACTCAGCACATACTTTTCAATGCCCATATAAGGAGATTTGTTGATATTTATAATACTTGGTCAAGCCATTCTTTTATTTTAACATGAAAATACTTTTTGGAATATAATCTTAAAAATTTGTTTACAACAGCTGTTTCCTAACCAAACACAAAGCTGTACTCTAAACACAATAGAAGTAAAGGATAGCAACAATAGAAAGGAATGGGTTTCCTTGGTCAATACACAAATTCATACCTGTCAAGCGCGGCTCTGGACAATACGGGACCTGCGCAGAATGGTTCACTTTTGATTCCAGAATATGCATTTGGAGATACTGACTTCCATGGGATAAGGAGATGACAGGTGTGATTCTGCAGAGAACATGGCTGGGCAGAACTTATAAATTTGCATACCTGTCAAGTACCCCAGATTGGCCGGGATTTCCCGTATTTTGGCGCCGATTTTCGTCCTTTCCTGCCCGGAGCTGCCGCTATCCCGGATCTTGGCAGCGGGGGGGAAAGGAGTTACTGCGCAGCCCTTCTGCGCAGATCATTTATACGCATGCGTAGAACTTTTCTACGCATGCATAGAAGGGTTTTGTGCAGAAGGGGATGCGTCGAACCCTTCTACGCATGCGTAGAACCGAGCAGCGCAGAACGGTTCTGCGCAGGTCCATTTTACGCATGCGTAAAAGACGTTTACGCATGCATACAACGGACCTGCACAGAATGGTTCTGCGCAAGTCCATTCTATGCATGCGTAGAAGGCTTTTATGCATGCGTACAATGGACCTGCGCAAAACCGTTCTGCGCTGCTCGGTTCTACGCATGCGTAGAAGGGTTCTACGCATCCCCTTCTGCACAAAACCCTTCTATGCATGCGTAGAAAAGTTCTACGCATGCGTAGAAATTATCTGCGCAGAAGGGCTGCGCAGTAACTCCTTTTTCCCCCACTGCCAAGATCCAGGATAGCGGCAGCTCCGGACAGGAAAGGAAGAAAATCGGCGCCAAAATACGGGAAATCCCGGCCAATCTGGGGTACTTGACAGGTATGCAAATTTATAAGTTCTGCCCAGCCATGTTCTCTGCAGAATCACACCTGTCATCTCCTTATCCCATGGAAGTCAGTATCTCCAAATGCATATTCTGGAATCAAAAGTGAAAAAAATGTCTCTCTTGCATGACATGAGAATCATTAAACCGTCCCTTTAATTTTCATTATAGCAACAAGTGAGGAAATTTTAATTGTACTTCATCATTTTCTTATGATACCCAAGACTTGAGTAAGTTATATTACAATCATAATATCAAGGGATAATATAATTCTTTCTGTATCTGTAATCATTTATTTCATTTTCTTGTCACGTGCGCTCCCTGGCCTCATTACTTTTGGTGAATTTTGAATAAAAGAGCTTAGGCCACTTTCGACATTAAGTAACTAACAATTAGCTCTTGACTTACTTTTTATCAATAGGAAAATCAAGAGACACATGAAAATTATAATGTGTTACAAAATTATATATAATTATTACTTCAGAAGCCTTGGAACTATAACTAATCATACAGTATATCGAAACCTTTGCCTTTGTACTAGCAGTCATGGGTGTCCTTAAGGGTTTGGCTATTTCCTTTCAAAGCCATTTTGCCATCAAATCTTGCTTAAATTGGTAGCAGCTTGTTGTCTAGGGAGACCCTCTTCTCACAATTTAGGAACAGGACACCCACTTATTCAAGCCACGAACTGCCTGCCTGCCTGCCTGCCTGCCTGCCTGCCTGTATGTATGTATGTATGTATGTATGTATGTATGTATGTATGTATGTATGTATGTATGTATGTATGAACATTTTCTTCTGCACTTATAGGTGGATAGTTGCATATACCCCCTTTGGCAAAATAAAGATTTCCCCTTGAGCACATACTGTTTATATGGCTGCTTTCAAGAAGGTTCTGAAGAGCTGTTTTCCTTTATTGAACATACTGGCAGGTTGCCTGTGGACGGTTCAGAAAATCCCTTCTCTCCCGCACATGACATGGCTGAAAATGGCTTTCTGGGACCACTGAGTTGCAGCCCCAAAGCCTTGCTTCACATACCTGCCAACGCACTAAGTCCAGCAGACACACACCCCCCGCCATCTTCCCTCAGAATCCTCCTTCCTCTTGACCAGCTGGATTCTTTCTGCTCCACCTCACTTTGCAGCTGCTCCTGGGAAGCCCACACCCACATTCTTCCAGTTCTGATGCTGTTTCCTTTCACGCCAAACTTATTGCAATAAATATTTCATTACACATCTCCAAAGCTAGCCTCTTACTCACATGCATTATTGAGCGACCACATTTTGAAAGGACCAAGGAGAGTGTGGCAGCTTGTGTTGAGGGCTTCTCTGTCTCATTAAAGACTCTGATGGCCCAGCTGGAATTCTCTCTACCATTTCTTTCCATACTTTTCCAGAGAACTATCCTTCCTTTAACTTTTAGTTTTAAGCTCTGCTCTTTCCCACCTGTGACAAGACAGGATTGTTTCAATGTTCTCATGTTAAAACACTTTAATGTTCACATTCTGGTGGCTTTATGGCTCGTTGATATGCAAAAAGCAAAGAGCTGTCCATGTTTTAGTAGCCCTATTACAGCAAAGGGCACCAGATGGTTCTAAAACTGTTAGTCTGATCAAGACTCTCATAGGCTAAATTGATGAGGCACTTGTCAGAGCCACTAATAATTTATTACATCTCTGTTAGCTGTCAATAGTGTCACCTGGGGGCGAGGGAGTAGGGAGGGTGAAATAGAGCCTACGCTGAGGGACAGGAAAATTTAGAAGGGCTTACAAGTTGGAAAAATTGTAAAAGGCCAAACTGCAAGAAAATATAATTTAAGAGGTCTATGCTTTGCTTAGCCTATGCTTTGCATAAAGAGATGTAACTCCAGATAACCGGTCAAAAGCTAAATGTCAGACCACAAAGTCTGCTGTTTTGTTAATGGAACTCTGCATATCATTTGACATGTCTGTTCCCTGCCCCCACCCCCAATTATAAAACCTTGTCATTTGAACCCATGAAACCATCCATCCCTTGCGCTTAGAGGATGGATCCCTAGCTGTACTTTAAAAAAATTCAATCAACCCCTAAATTTGTAACAGATGGTGTGATTTATCTATTTCTCATCAGAGCATGGACCTGGGGTACTCCACATCCCGTGATATTGAAGTAACAATAGGATCAGCTTGACCTGGTTTATTGGAGTACAGTATCTGGTTTAATTTTGGTTTCATTGATTCTAATTCAGTTACCCTTCATAATAATGGCAGGCAATCTTTAGCTTCTCAAGTTTAGGATAGGGGTGCCTGGCATGCAATGGTCCATGGGGTCACAAAGGGTCAGACTCGACTGTGCGACTGAAAAACAACAACAACAACAAAAGTCAATCTTTACCTATAAAGAGGGGCATTAACTGTTGGACTCTGGTATACATGCCCACACCCGACTATCGTATCCGTTACCGAGCCGCCTGCACTCACCCGGACCGCAGAGCGCCGCATGGTTGCCGAAGCCAGCAGTGGGGCAATAGCCCCATGAACGGGAACAAAGGGAAACAACTTCAATTCCCAATGTCCTCTGTGCCACACCTCAGCCAATCAGGCTGAGAGGCACGAGCAAAAAGAACATTGGGAAACGCGGCGCGCCCAATTGAAATCGAGCCGCAGAAAAAACCCACAGCACAAACGCAAACAAAACAAACAAAACTCCAAGTTCCGCATCCTACATGCCATGAGCACTTCAGCCAATCAGGCTGAAGGGCACGAGCACACAGAACGCTGAAAAAGCCGGCGCACAAAAAATAAAATAAAATAAAAACACACTGACCTCCTGCAACGTGAGCGCAAGTCTGCTGCAGGCAGACACAGCGCCTCACAGCCTCACAAACAAACACACACGAACAACCACGGTGAGACACCCGCTGGCCTTCTTTCCCAGAGCTGCTACCCCGCTGAAGACACGACGAGACCCCCGCTGGCCTCAAGGTAAGTTGAGCCGGGGTGGAAAAAAAGACCAGCAGCAGGCAGCAGTTCATCAGGAGAAGCACACTCCCTGGCGAATGACTGGCTGCTGGCTTTGTACTACCGACACCACTGTTTCGAGAACTAGCATGAAACAGTGGTGGAGGTAATACAAAAGCAGCAGCCAGCAAAACGCAAGGAACAGCACCACCCCTTACGGATCGCTACCTGCCGATCTCCGGTTAGATAAGCCAGGAGAAAAAGGAGACAGAGAGGAGAGAACCATTGTCAGGCAGATAGCTCTTCTCTGCCTCCTTTTCACCCAACCTACCTAACGAACCTTACCGGGGGAAGAGCAAGCTGACTGCCGGCTCCTCCTTTTCCCCATTGCTGCATCGAAACCAAATTTCGAAGCAGCAATGGGTAGAAGAGGAACTGACAGAAAGGCTGTTCTTCAAGCAAAAAAACACAACAACAAAATAACCAAACATTTACCTAAAATGCCAACCACCAAAATTAATAAAACACAAATAAATAAATAAATAAAAAACACATTAACCAACAAAGCAATAAACAACAAAATCCACAAACAAAACACCCAAAATACCATGAAAACACAGAAAAAACACCCAACTACAACATGAAAATACCTAACTCAAACAACAAAATACCACAAATTAAACAAATAAACACAAAAGAAATCAGAAACATAAAAAACAACCAGAAATAAACAAAACAATTAAACACATCTAACCCCCCCCAAAAAAAAACCACAAAAGAAGAAACAGAAACACCTACCAGCCCAACACACACACACACACACACGCGCACACACACACAAACCCAGATCAAAAAGAACCAGAGAACTCACCAGCACATCCTCCCTCCACGACTCTGGAACAGAAATGAAGAAACAAAGACTACTTACTGGAAGAAACCCCACCTAGAGGCTGGGAGAGAAAAAACAAGTCAAACAAAAAAATAATCCAACACTATTACTAACAGCCCCACCTGCAGGCTGGAAGATTAAAAACAAGTCAAAAAATGCAAAGCAGCCCTCTTGCTAACAGCCCCACCTAGAGGCCACAAGAGTAATAACGAGTCAAAAAATAAGAAATAAATCAAAATCACAAATAAATCTAATAAAATAGATCAAAAAAAGTCACAAACCACCCTTAACAAAACAAAAAAACAACAACAAATAAAACCTGCCCAGCTGGCCGGGCACAAATATGCTAGTTCAGAATATTTTAGCTGGACTCGATGTAACTGTATTTCAACCCAACAAATCATTTTCTTGTTTTCCTTGTTTGTGTCAGTTCCTAGTTTTTAAAAAAAAACAAAGAGAGGAAAAGAGAGAGAAATAGATATATTTATTTCTAAAAGACCGAAGTAGAGGATTCAGAATCTGTTAAATAAATAATTGAATTATCAAGCTGTTGTGAGTAAAAATGTGCATACCTTGAATACCTTGGAGTAGTTATTCAGCAAGGAGTTCGCAACAACATTCCACACGTGCAAATGGACTTGAGAAATCAAGTCTATCTGCATATGGTTGTTTAGCCATTTGGATATCATGTCACCCGCTGGATACTTTGGTAAACATCAGCATTTTTTTGGAGATGATGGCATTTTTAAAGACTTATTTTCTTCAATAAGTCCCCAATCTTCTGTGACAGGGGGCACATTAGAGTGCCCAATGCTGAAAAAGGGCCACATCTTATATCAAAATGTAACAAAATTAGCCTACCAATTGAGATCAAAAGTAAACATTCAGTGAAGAAATGTTTTCTGCAGTTGTAGTGCCTTTCAAACTCTGCAGTGCACAGGAATATTGGGCCATATGCATAGGATAGGAAGAGTTGCAATACTTGAAACATCATTTAAGATATTTTGATATACAGTGCACTAAACTATAAAAAAGCAGTTACACACACACATACACACACTTTTATGTATGCCCCTTTTTCTTAGGTTTGTCTAAATCAGGGTGCACTCCAGGATTATCTCTCAAACTCTTTACAATTCATTCTGATCTGCTCAAAATAATTACATTAGCATAGATGATCTATGCACCTAAATATGCATGGCTTTGTGTGTGTTTTTAAAAGCAGCCACAAGTTGGAATGCTGGGTTAGCAGGAGTTCATCAGAAAGTCATTATTAAAATTAAATCCCTTCCATGGCAAACTTCAGCTCAACATTAAAAGTGGGATTTTCATTATCCCACTGAATATTTTAAATATCTTCAGAAGCAGGAGCCAAAGAAATAAATCAGCACTATTTCAGTGAAGTGTGTCTTAGCAAATGATTATTATTATTATTTCTTGCAGAAAGGCGAAATAATCTTGCATAGTTTAGCCTAACGGGGCCAGATCACCAGCATGCAAAATTCCTGAACCACTATCATGAGAGCCCAAGAGAGCTCTGCTCATCAGCTACTCTGTTAATTTTCCTGGTATGGAAAACTTAGCCAAAGCTTTATGGCTAGCCTGAACACCTGCTCACTGGAAACTCAGTTACAGCAACAGGGTGTAATGTGCCGAATTTTTCATGAACAATCAACACAGTTTATCTTTACCAGGAGGGCTTAATTTGAACCATGATCGACTGAGTGCTGTTCTGGAATATCCCATTATATACCCCAGCTCAAGTCTGAAACATATAAAGTACTAAAACAAACAGACAAAAAAAAAAGGGCCTTTGAGTGAGCACAGAATGTCTTTGCCTTCCCACTGAAAAATGACAACTATACTTACACACATCTGAAACTCATCAGAAACCCTCATAGTCAGCACTCACAACATTTATTTATGTATTTGCTTGAGTGAGAAGGTATTTGCCCAGCTTGAAATATTCCAGAATATTTTTTTTAAGGAAAATCTTAGGGCTTCCCCCAGAGCATCTCTTCTGCTTGTCTAAGGAAGCAGGCAGGCCTGTAGTTAACTACTGTAAGAGTTCCTGTGCTGTTGTTAAAATATTTGAAGAAGGTCAACAGCATCTCAGAAGACCATTTAGTAAAACACCTGCTATGGGCATTACTGGTCAGAGACCCAGTCGGAGAATACGTTGACCCATGTTTTGCAACTATATTCCTTGACTTCACTAGAAAATGTTGGGTGTTGGGACATACACAAAAATCTGTGACTGGCATATCAAGTGGGGTGCCTGTGATATCCCCTTTTCAAAATCAGTCAAACAAACAAACTAAGTATCAGATATTCCCAGAAGACCTAGCCAGTGGTGGTGGAGCATGGAAACTGAAGTCTAGCAACACCTGAAGAGCAAAAATTTAACAAATCTTGGTCTAAATACCTGTTTCATAAATAGCAATTCTCTCTCTCTCTCTCTCTCTCTTCTTTCCAATCCTATAAGGACCACCTCTTCTCATTTGATCCATAGAAAATACCAAGGTTGGCTTTTCTCAAAATTTGGGGAGATGAGGAATGCTCCCCAGCCCAACTCATGAGTTGCCCTCTCAAGCTTCATTTACACATATACACGTGCAGGTCCCAACTACATGGGGATCTTTGAGTGAAAGGCTTGGCCACCCCATGCATCCCTTCAGCTCTCATTATATTTGAGATAATGAGAAGTGATGTTTTAAGCGTTGCTTCATCTGTGTTTGCTCATTAATCTGTGTGAACATGTGTGAATCACCCTTTGAAAGAGGGTGCAGCAGCTATCAAGTGTCAGAGATGCATGTGCGAAACTGTCCAATGTGGTGCAAGTTACTGAAGCAACATGTTGCTTTTGAATTTCTCAGAACCATTTATCAACAAGAAAGCCTTATGGACTTTTTCCTTTCTTTTCTGAGGAAATGAAGGAAAGATGCAAGGCCAACTACCTACGTTTAAAGTGCCTATAAAAGTTTGGGTAATTACTTTCTTTCCATGCCCTCCTCACTGCAGTATGAACATAACTAACCTGGCCTTGTCTGACCTTGGAACAACTCCAGTTTTACTGCATGCTCCAGAATACATTTGAGATTGTTGAAGTCTACAAAATACAGGACCACTGACTCCTAAGAATAAAAGGGGGGAGGGGGAATTCAACCCAACCTTAGCTAGGAATGGCTGGACATCATATAAACAGCAGTAAAACTGTTAAATCTATTTGCATTTCACACCCAATAATTTCAGAGTCCACCTCAGAGAGCACTGCTTGAAAGTCAGCACTTTTAATTGTCCAGTAAATTTCCTTTCAGACAGCTGCTTCATAAAACGCCATTACCTGCACACTCTGAGAAAAAACAGATATCTGATTTATCTCTGGATGGAGACCGAAATGGCCATTTGTGTGTCACAGCTTCCCTGGTCTGTTTCACTTAAAAGAAAATCAAACTCCCTTAGTTACAAGTCTGCAACCACTCTATGGACAAAAATCTGGCACACAGGGAACAGCTAACCAGAGATAGCAGACAACATTCTCCTAAAAGTTCCCTGTGCCCAAGGGTACCTCTTCTTTCTATGGTAGACTATTGGATGCTGTCTCTTTCTCAGCCAGCCACATGATTTCTAATTTAATTAAAATGTGGGCAATAGGAGTCTAAGCTATTCTCTGTTTAGGCTTCATCATGTTTCTTGGTGGTCCAAAGATTAGAGCAAGCGAGGGGCAGTGAAGGTGTTGTTGGTTACAAATATATAAATATATATTGCCATAAAATTTTATGGGGTTTCTACAATAACCAGAGACTGCTAAATGTCCATATGGAGTTTGACAAAGGCCAGCAGTCAATACCAACTAAAAGCAACCAACAAGAAATACAAAGAGTGCTCTAGCAAATTTGGCATATTGGAAATATTCTAAATATTGGTTTCCTACCGCTTTCTCCTGGTCTATGACTTTTACTTTACTAAATGCATACGATTTGCAATTGTGTCCTGACCAGGTTCACTTAGAAATAAGTCTGAACTGAACTAAAACATATATGACCTTAAATATTGTAAATACTAGCATAGTTTGCCCGGCGGTGCTGGGCTGTTTTACATTGTGTTGGAAGGTTATTTTTTGTTAATGTTTGTAAAAAAATTGCTTAGTCTGTAATTGTCATTTTTAAAATGTTTATTTATACAAATTGTTTTTTTGGCTGGGCTGTTATAAATTGTGATCAGCTTTTTTTTTGGGGGGGGGATTAAAAAAAGAACAAAGTATGATATAATTTTTTTAAATTGTTTTATTTAACCGAATAATGTTTTAGTTTATGGGTTTTTTTTAATAGTTGTACCGTAGGTAATAATTTTAAAAATGTAAAACAACGTGTTTTTTACATTCAATGTTTTTAAACTGTGTTTAGATGTTTTGGGTTTTTATTTGAGTTAAAACTCAACACAGGATTTTAGAAATGTTTTTATTTTATTGACATATGTTTGTGATTTGTGTAAAATTGTGATTTTGTGTTATGTTTTTGACTTGTTTTTACTCTTGTGGCCTTTTGTGTAAAATTGTGATTTTGTGTTATGTTTTTGACTTGTTTTTACTCTTGTGGCCTTTTGTTTGGGGCTGTTGTGTCTTTTTGAATTGTTTTTACTATTGTGGCCTGCAGGTGGGGCTGCTAGTGGATCTCGTTTACTTTGACTGTTTTTTCTTGCCTTGCCTCTGGGTGGTGCTTCTTCCAGTAGGTCATCTCTTTGTGTCTTCATTTGTGTTCCGGTCGTCGTGGAAGGAGGACATGCTGGTGAGTTGGCTGGTTTCCTTTATTTTGGGGGTTGGTTTATTTTGCTTTTGTGGTTGTTGTCTGGGAGGTTTTTCTGTTTGGTTGTTGTTGCATTGTTTTATTTTTAGGTTTAATTGGTTTGGTTTTTTGTGTTTTTGTTTACTTTTTCTTGTTTGTGTAAGGGGTTTTTTCCCTGCGGCTCAATTTCGATTGGCTGTGGCGCATTTCCCAACTTTCTTTTTGCCCGTGCCTCTCAGCCTGATTGGCTGTGGTATGGTGCAAGGAACGTTGGGTAGAGAAGTCCTTTTTATTTGTTCGCGTTCGTGGGTCTCCTGCCCCACTGGTACATTTCTCAACCCGACAGTTACCTGCGAACCCGGTTCGGGCAAATGCACGAATGCTCGGTACGAGCTAGTAGGGCCAGGTGCAGGATCCTTTGTCACATTCCAATGGTTAACGCTCAGATTTATAGGTAAAGATTGAGCAGGTTTTTTTTATACAGCAGCACAGCACCATTTCATATTTCAGCAAGGATGTACATCAGCTGGAGGTAGAAAAAGAATTTAGTGACTGGCTCAAAGCATTGGGCATACCTTCATGCAAGATTAAATTGTAGTGAATAGACTAACAATGACGTTAATAAATTCAAAGAGTGCATTTTAAGAGCATTCATGAAATAGTGACTTGCTCTTTAAAGGTGCTAAATATGTTATTTAAACAAAAAAGACCTCCAAATTTGTCACCTGATGGCCAATCATCTTTGTTGATGAGCTTTTCCTATTTACAAAGAAGCAGGACTTTGCAGTCCATTACCAGAGCCATACCTGATGCCTTTGCGGCTTGATAGAAACTTCCAGAGCATTAACTCTACTCACATAGCCTTCAGAAATCCATCATTTCATTTCATTTAATATTTCTATACCGCCTTTCTCAGACCAATGGCCGACTCAAGGTGGTTTACAAAGGACATGAAATGACAAAACAAAAATTACATATACAAAGTTACATAGTTCAAATAATCAATCGTACACAATGAAAAATCAATTACAATAGGCAACATAAAACAGAAGCATGCAGCAATACAAAATATCAATAATACAATATGATTTAAAACATTTCAGAAAAGGAAAGGGAAACCTCATCCCAGATTCCGAAACAAAGTCCAGAGAACAGGCCGGGGGCGCGTGCGGCATTGTTGCGTCTGCGACAGCGGTGTTTTCGGAGTCCCCCATGGCCTCAGGGGCTCCCTTTATCCTCCCCTGCTGGTGAAAGGGGCAGGGAGGGGGCCACATCATGGCATGAGCAGCGGAGGTGTTTTCGGAGCACTCTGCAGCATGAACGTCTCGGCGCTTGGCTGCCACTGGCTTTTTATCCCCCTCCGGGCAAGCAGGACCCGGAAAGGGAGGGTGGGAGGGGCTCTCCACTGCCCAGCTGACACAGCTGACACTGCTGCTCCTCTGCCAGAGATGTCGGGGCTGGGGTCAGCAGCGTGGACATCTCGGTGCTGGGCTGCTGTCAGCTTTTTATCCCCCTCCAGGTAAGCAGGACCTGGAGATGGAGGGTGGGAGGTGACCCTGTCAAACCCTGAATGACAGAATAAGACTTTTTGCCATTTGAGTAAGGTAGCACTTTGAAATACAGTTCAGGTTCTTTTGATTTGTTCATATAGCCCTCCTTTTTATACCACTCAGTTACATGATGCTGAAATGGAATGAGGGTGTAAGGGAACAGGACTAATCAGCTGGTTGTTTGTTTTTTGTGTCAGAGATTACTCTGGGTTGAAGGGACGCGTGGTGGCAAGCAATATGGCCACCACATGCTTTGCCGGCCCCGCCCCTGAGAGCCGGGCACTTCGGCCGAGCAAGGGGGCGGAGCTGAGCTTCCCTTTAAATGGGGAGGCTCCGCACGCCCTCGCCAGCTTTGCAATTGAATCAGCTGGGCCAAGGGTGCGTTTGGTTCCCTTTCCCAGCCGATCTCCCTGGGCTCAATCGGAGCCAATTTTGGCGGCGTTTGGCCACGAATCTCCTCATTAGGGCTTGGTGCCCTTGTAGGTCATGAGGGTCACCGCCTGAGCTGCCTTTGTAGCAGGTGCCGCACAGCAGAGCCTATAGGCCCCTTGGCCGGACTAGGGCCTCGTGTGGGCCACTCTTGCCTCTGGTGTGGGGGATATTCCCCCCTCCATCAAATCCCTGCACCATGGTGCTGAAGAATAGGGCCTGCTTAGGCGGGCCTTCGTGGTCATGCTGCACCGGGCCGCCCAGGTCGGCGCCAGCCCCCACGAGGCCTCTATAGGGCGCCAGGGCCCCAGTTCCCGGGCCAGAATCCAGACCTCCCCTGAGTCATAGGGCTCGGATGAGACCGGGACCTGCATCCCCCAATGAGGCCTCTGGGTGAGGCAGGTCCAGGTCCGAGCCTGCTCGGGCAGTGCCCGTCCCTGCCACCACATCGGGGGTATTCCCAGGCCCCTCTAGGGGGGGCATGACAGCATGCCTTGCAGGAGGCCTTGCCTTGTGATGCCGGGGCCCTCCTGGCCTGTATCGCGGCCTTGGAGCGGGCCGCAGGCCTGGAGCCCGCATCACAGGGGCTTAACCAGGCAAACATGGACTGGCCACGGTTGTCTCCATTACTCGATCAGAGAGTGCAACAATTGGAGGCTGCACAGCAACCTTTGGTGCCTCAACCAACTGGGGCCGCTCCTGCCAGCCAGCCCGCTTCCACACAGGCGGACGGCTCCAGCATCGTGGACACATCTGTGCTTGGTCTAGCAGGCTCTAATTCGGCCGTGAGCCCCAACGCGCTGCACCAGCTGGAACCCCTGGTGCGGGCAGCTGGAGGGAGTGCATCTGGTGAATATGGAGGTCAAGTCAGCTCACATTACACAGGTTCCTGGCCTTCAGCCTCCACGGCTCATTTGCCTTGGCCGCAGCAGTCAGCTTCAGTCGTTCCATTGCAGGGGCCCAGGTTTTTAACCCTGCAAGTTAGCCCTTGGAGGGCGTCGTACCCACCGGTACCACACAGGGTTCCATCAGCAGGACCCATTGTGCCGTATCCAATTTGACCTTATGGGCCCCCGGTGAATACAGCCTATCATACGGTCCTTAGCTTGGCAATACTGACTGCTGGTATCTCATTGCCACTGGGGGATCACCTTTTGCCAGCGACCAGAGATAAGATCTGATGCCATGAATATGTGGACTTATTTAGTCTCCTTAATAGGGAACCGACTAGGGAGGAGAAAGAGAGGGAGGATGACCGGGATGAGGAATTAGCCCATCATCGCAAACCTCCACAGACTTGGGCAAAATGGCTGCTGGGTTATTTGATTTACAGTGTCCATTAGGGCCCACCCAGATCTGGCAATCGCATTGATCCAGTATCTGGACATTATATACAGGGTATACGTAGATTTTCTGGGGCAGTCATGGCTCGCTTACAATGAGGAATTCCGTATGCGGGCCGCCCTCCACCCCGAATGCACTGGGATGAGCCCAACCAGCTGCTTTGGCTCCTTTACATGACACCGTCTCGCCCTGCCTCCGGCGATCGTTACCATTGTGGCCATGTCGTTCAGTGACCCGGTTCCACACAATCTTCCCGCCAGTCGGCGGGGCAGGGGATTCCAGTCCGCCTGCTGTGCTGGAATTTCTCATCCCCGGTGGGCTGTACATGGAAGCAGTGCAAATTCAAGCATGAGTGTTCCATCGGGCTCATCTGTCAACGATGCTATACCGGAGGAACTTTGTTCCGTGCCATATACATCCTTTGATCAAGCGTTACAGATGGTCCATTCCTGTGGTAAGGGGGCACTGATGGCCAAGTGTGATATCAAATCCGCCTTCCGGCTTCTCTCTGTGCACCCAGACAATTTTTAATTACTAGGTTTTCACTTTGAAGGGAAATATTTCATGGATAAGGCTATGCCTTTTGGGTGTTCTGTATCTTGTTCAGCCTTTGAACGTTTTAGTTCTTTCCTTCATTGGGCATTTGTTCGCCGGTCCAGGGTTCAAAATGTGGCTCATTACCTGGATGATTTTCTGTTGGGAGGGAGGCACGGCTCTGGGACATGCGAACGACTGCTGGTCACTTTTCAGGGGCTAATGGCTGAACTGGGAGTTCCATTGGCCCCGGAAAAGACCGAGGGCCCGGCTACTACATTAACATTTTTGGGTATCGAAATTGATACCATAGCGCAGATGTCCAGGCTCCCCAAGGAAAAGGTTGGTCGAATTTCTGATGCAATCTGGGCCATGTTGGGCAAGCGCAAGGTTTCGCTCCATGACCTGTAGGTGCTTCACAGATATCTCAACTTTGCTTGAAGGGTTATCACACCTGGCCGGGCTTTTGCCAGGCGCGTATGTGATGCTATGGTGGGTTTATCACGGAAGCACCACAGAGTCCGACTCACGAGGGGTATGAGGGCTGACCTTCGGGTTTGGCTCGCTTTTCTGGCCGACTTCAATGGGGTGTCCTTTTGGCAGACCGAACTTTCCATTACACCAAAATTTCAAGTTCGGTCTGATGCTTCGGGGTCATGGGGGTACGGCATTTACTTTGATGGCCGATGGTGCTGTGGACAATGGCCCGACGCATAGCAGGGTACAGAACTACTTCAGGATTTAACTTTTTAAGAATTTTTTTCCCATCCTGGGTGCACTGATGTTATGGGATGATATTTGGGAAAATTCTGTAGTCTATTTCTGGTGTGATAATGCTGCCGTGGTACACATTGTCAATGCCCAAACATCTCATTCACCTAGGGTTATGTCCCTGGCATGTCAGTTTGTATTGCATTCCTTGTGCCACAATATCCTTTTTAAGGCTAGGCATGTTCCGGGCATTAATAATGATATTGCTGATGTTTTGTCCCGCCTGCAGATGGCCCATTTTTGCGCACTAGCTCCAGAAGCCAAGGACCTTCCCTCTACACTCCCGAACGAGATGTGGACATTTGGCTAGTTGAAGTGAGCAGGGCCATCTGCCTTTCCCTGGCCGGCCACACCCGTAAGGCGTATCAACAGACTTATCAGGCCTTCCTTACATTCCATCAGAATGTGCCTCTGCCAGACTTGTGGCCTGTGCCGGTTGACCATGTACTTCAATACATGGTACACTTGCACAGTCGCAGATTGGCTCCTCGTACCATTGGTGGATGCCTTTCTGCTTTGGCCTTTGCAGCCAAGGTACATGGCTGCCAGGATACTACGGGGGACTTCCGCATCCACAGAGTCCTGGAGGGTTGGGCTCGGGAATGTGGCCTTCACCCCGACTTGCAGCAACCGGTATCCCCGGCGCTGCTATTGAGCCTTGCGGATCCTTGGCCGGCCCTTTGTTATGACCAGTTCGAAGTGGCCCTTTTTCATGCTGCCACCACAGTGGCCTTTTTTGGGGGGCCTTGAGAGTGAGCGAACTGGTTGCTCTTTTACAGAACGACCGGTCATGTCGGGCTTTAGAGTGGGATGACATCTTCGTCTTTAATGAATTGGTCCAATTGACCATTCGTTTCTCGAAGGTGGATCAACTGGGCAGGGGCAGCACAGTCACTCTGCTCAGTTGCAGCATCCGGGTGATTTGCCTGGTTCTTGCTCTGACATCATTTTTGGCTGTTCGGGGTACAGCACAGGGCCCCCTTTTCTGCCACCAGGATGGTTCACCCTTGACAAAATATCAGTTTTGGAGGATTACAGGGACCACACTTGCCAAGCTGGGTTTTCCAAGGGCGAGGTATGGTACCCATTCATTCCGTATCGGTGCTGCATTGACGGCTGCAGCTTTTGGTTACTCGGATGATGATATCCGAAGGGTGGGCCGGTGGGGATCTACTTGCTTCCATTCATATGTTCGCCCCATGTTTCATTGAGCATCCCACTGGCACTTGTTTTTGTTTGTTCTCTTACAATGCCTGAGCCCCTGGACACACCGGTGCGGGTGTTGCTTGTTGGCCATAGTTATATATTTTGGGCCGCTCGCCATGCTGCTTCGTCTATGTGGGGCACACACCTGGGGCTTTGTGCAGTCGTGCGCCTGACATGGCGTGGATTTCAAGGAATGAGGTGGCATGAGTTAATTCCCTTTGTTCTCTCTAATGGGAATTCCATTCCACCTGACATTTTGTTAATACATCTGGGTGGCAATGATTTGGGCCAGATCACTGGCTTGGATCTAATCATATCCATCTTCAGGGACCTGGCCCTGATTCGCCAACATTGACCACAGGTATGGATCATGAGCCCGCGCTCACCCCGTAGCCACACCATCGCTCGGGGGATTGAGCCCACCTGCGCCCGCCATTGCCGCCGCCCCCTCCAAGCCACACCTGGCTGGAGGGGTGAAAAGCCGCCGCCGCCGCCGCCGCCGCCGCCGCCGCCGCCACAGAGAGGCCCGCGCTCACCCCGTAGCCACACCATTGCTCGGGGGATTGAGCCCACCTGCGCCCGCCGTTGCCGCCGCCCCCTCCAAGCCACGCCTGGCTGGAGGGGTGAAAAGCCGCCGCCGCCGCAGAGAGGCCCGCGCTCACCCCGTAGCCACACCATCGCTCGGGGGATTGAGCCCACCTGTGCCCGCCGTTGCCGCCGCCCCCTCCGAGCCACGCCTGGCTGGAGGGGTGAAAAGCCGCCGCCGCCGCTGCAGAGAGGCCCGCGCTCACCCCGTAGCCACACCATCGCTCGGGGGATTGAGCCCACCTGCGCCTGCCGTTGCCGCTGCCCCCTCCAAGCCACGCCTGGCTGGAGGGGTGAAAAGCCGCCGCCGCCGCAGAGAGGCCCGCACTCACCCCGTAGCCACACCATCGCTCGGGGGATTGAGCCCACCTGCGCCCGCCGTTGCCGCCGCCCCCTCCGAGCCATGCCTGGCTGGAGGGGTGAAAAGCCACCGCCGCCGCCGCAGAGAGGCCCGTGCTCACCCCGTAGCCACACCATCGCTCGGGGGATTGATCCCACCTGCGCCCGCCGTTGCCGCCGCCCCCTCCGAGCCACGCCTGGCTGGAGGGGTGAAAAGCCGCCGCCGCCGCAGAGAGGCCCGCACTCACCCCGTAGCCACACCATCGCTCGGGGGATTGAGCCCACCTGTGCCCGCCGTTGCCGCCGCCCCCTCCGAGCCACGCCTGGCTGGAGGGGTGAAAAGCCGCCGCCGCCGCCGCCGCCGCAGAGAGGCCCGCGCTCACCCCTCAGCCACACCATCGCTTGGGGGACTCGTTCTGGGACTCGTTCTCCACGAGGGGAGTGACAGGTGGGAACCACTGCTGTTGACGCAGCTGCCCTTATGGTCTTTTGAACCATTGGGCACTTCTGTGGCTGCTGGGTGGTTGAGATTAATTCTGTAATTTTTATAATGTATGTGTTATTATTATTTTTATGTGACTTCCCCCTCCCCCCCATTGTCATTTTATTCATGATATTGTGCTTATATGTATTGTATTCCTATTATACAGTATTGTATACTGTTTATTCTGTATTGTAGTTTTTTGCATAATCTGATGTTTTGATTGTATTAATTGTGTATTGCCGTTTGTATTCTATTGTATATTTTGCTCTGTTTATTGTATTTATATATGTTGTAAGCCGCTTTGAGTGGCACTTGTGTCAGGAAAGCGGGATAGAAATAAAACTTAATAATAATAATAATAATAATAATAATAATAATAATAATAATAATAATAATAATAATAATAATAATAATAATAATAATAATAATAATAATAATAATAATAATAATAATAATAATGTGGTCTTACATGATTCCGTGAACATATTTCCGGAGAGGTGGTGATCCCCATCGGATTGACCAGGCAAGGCCGTCTGTTAATCGGGCAGTGGCTCGACATTTCGAGGAGTATGGTTTGGGGACCATGGTCCAGCATTCCACAATTCGTATACAGGATGCCAGTTTGTATCGCAGAGATGGGGTGCACCTCTCTGCATGGGGCATCAACCTATTTTTTGCTTCTTTGCAAGCGGGCCTGGTGACCGAGCTGGTGGTCGGGGGGTGGGTGGGGGTGAGTCATGGAAGACTCTTCCCTGTGTGGCGGCTAGCACTGGTAAGGACAAAGTGGATGACCCCTAGGAATCCAGCAGGTATGCAGTTGATTGGCCACCTGAAGGACAAGGTAGAGTGAAAGTTGGGCTGGCCAATCAAAGGCGGTCCATGAAGAAGGTGATGCTATGCTGAAGGCAGCCTGCAAAACCTTTGAAAGTTCACCGGATGTACGTCAGAAGCTGGGGTCATAAGTAACTTCCTGACTGGGGTCAACAATTTGTTTAATTAAGTAAACAAATTGATACAATGTGGCTAATTTAAGAGCTGTAGTAGCAGCTAGTCCTTACTAATGCTATTTCGGCCTGTTTGCCTTAACGAAAGTTAAGAAGGTTATAAGTTAAATAAAGTGGCCCAATTTTTAAATCCATTACACGTGTCCATCTCGTTATTGGGGCGTGGGTCCGGCAAAGGAATTTTGCTGGAGAAACTCTGCTCAGGGTACGCCCGAATGAGACTCCTTCCTTGTCCCCAAATGTAGCCTTTGGGTATCAAAACCCGACCTTCCAGTCTCCAAGCTCAGTGTCTTAATCACAAAGCCACCGGTGAACCAACATGTAAATAGCATGGCTAATGTCTGCAGATCAAGCCATTATTAATGCTACAGTAGCCATTTCAGCTACTCATTTATTTCCGATCAATTGGACAACTTGATATATAAAAGTAGAAACTGTGTGTGCTTTTTACCAGTAAAGTCTTTAGAATGGAGCATGTGGTAAATTCATTTGTGAACCATTTTTCAAAAAAATGACCGAATGTGTCACTGCATGGAGAAATAGTAAGAATAAATCTTGCTTTATTTTCATATCACTTATTTAATTTAGTTTTATTTCTCATAGACACACTTCCCTGGCTTGCAAGAGAAAACAACACTTAGAACTCCATAAAGCCAACAAGATGAATAACTAGAAAACATTATACTTAAAAACCAATTATTCCACTACCCCTTAACACCATCCATCAAACTCCAGTTCAGACAAGAAGGGTCTACACATTTTCAGAAGGTGCACAAACATGGACTTAGCAACAAGCAATTGAATGTTCTCCAGATGTTTCAAATTATTACCCTAATCCACCCCCAAAATTGATACAGTTTGGGTCTCATCTCATGGTAACAATGAGCTCCTAATATGCCACCCATGTAACAAATACACTGATGGCATGGAAATATCTGTAGGATGATTTCTTACTGTGCCATTTGGATGTAAAGCAACCTGAAACTACATAAGAGCAGCACATACTGTGACTTCTCATATTTGCTAACTGAAACTCTTCTGAGCAAGAGGGGAGGAGAACCTTAAATCTAAAGCATGGGATTGATTGATTTGATTGTAATCCAAGCACAATTAGTGTAAAACACTATTCTAGGCAGCTTACAATAACAAAAATGATAATCAAAAACTCAGATATAAACTATCAACATAAGAATCTATATACCTATAAATCCAAGGGTTAACCGTTGGAACTTGCTATACGTTTCTGCACCCGTCCATCCTATCCCATACCGAGCCTCCTGCACTCGCCCAAACCCGGTACGGAGGTTAACGCAGGGTTGAGAAATGCACCAGTGGGGCAAGAGCCCCACGAACGCGAACAAAGGGAAAGAACTTTAATTCCCAAAGTTCTTTGTGCCACGCCGCACCACAGCCAATCAGGCTGAGAGGCATGAGCAAAAAGAACATTGGGAAATGCGGCGTGGCCAATTAAAATTGAGCCACAGAAAAAACCGCCACATAAACACAAACCACAAACGCAAAACTGCAAGTCCCAGCATCCTGTGCACCACGAGCACGCAGAATGCTGTGAAAGCCGGCCCGTGAAAAATAAACTTAAAAACGCAACAGGAGCACAAGTCCGCAGCAGACAGATGCAGCACTTCACAGCCTCGCAAAACAAAAAGCCACAAAACTCCACCGCAAGACACCCGGCAGCCTTCTTTCTTGGAGCAACGGGGAGAAGAGGGACTCCCTCTCCTCCATGCTACCCTGCCGAAGACATGGCAAGACCACCGCCAGCCTCAAGGAAAGTTGAGCCGGGGTGGAAAAAAAACCCAAAACAGGCAGCAGTTCATCAGGGGAAGCACCTTCCCTGGCGGATGACTGGCTGATGCCTTTGTACTTCCAAATACAAAAGTAGCAGCCAGCAATCCACAAGGAAGAGCACCACCCCTTACAGATCGCTGCCTGCCGATCTCCGGTTAGGTAAGCCAGGAGAAAAAGGAGACAGAGAGGAGAGAACAGGCAGAAATAGCTATTCTCTGCCTCCTCCTTCTCCCCCAACCTACCTAATGAACCTTCCCAGGAGAAGAATGGGCTGACTGCCTCCTCCTCCTTTCCCCCATTGCTGCATCAAACCCAAAATTCGAAGCAGCAATGGGAAAAAGAGGAACCGACAGGCAGCCTGTTCTTCACGCTAAAGTAAACACCAAAAACAAACACCAAAATTGATAAAAAATAATAAAACAAAAATAAATCAATAATTAAAAAACAATTAGTAAACAAAAAATAAACCACAAAATACATAAACAAAAACATCCACAATACCACAAAAGCACATACAAAACACCTAACTACAGCAAAAAATACTACAAATTACACAAATAAACATCAACGAATTACACAAATAAACAACAACGAAATAAGAAAAAGTAAACAAAACCAGAAATAACCAAACCAATTAAACAAACCCTAAAACTCAACCAAAACAAAAAAGAACAAACAGAAACACCTCCCAGCCCACCACCACAAAAACAAAACAAAGAAAAACCCCAGAAGAAAGAAAATCAGAGAACTCACTAGCACGTCCTCCCTCCATGATGACCAGAACAGAAATGATGAAACAAAGACTATTTACCGGAAGAAGCCCCACCTAGAGACTAGGAGAGAAAAAACACATGAAATGAAAACCAAAACCACTAACAGCCCTACCTGCAGGGCAGAATAGTAAAAACAATTCAAAAACACAACAGCCCCACCTAGAGGCTACAAGAATAAAAACAAGTCAAAAACAACAATAAATCAAAAGTTTACACAAATAACAAACATATGTTAAAAAATAAAAAGATTTATAACATCCTGTGTTGAGTTTTAACTCAAATAAAAACCCAAAACATCTAAACATAGTTTAAAAGCATTGAATGTAAAAAACATGTACTTTCACATTTTTAAAAATATTACCTACGGTACAACTATTAACAAAAATAAATAAATCACAAACTAAAACATTATTTGGTTAAATCAAACAATTTGAAACAATTATATCATCTTTGTTCTTTTTTAATCCCCCAAAACAACCCCAAAAAGCTGATCACAGTTTATAACAGCCCAGCAACGCCGGGCAAACTATGCTAGTATATATATAAAACAGAGGTGAGGTCTTGTACGTTCTTTATACAAATCCACACCCCTGCACCAATCACGCTGTAACTTGGCGCATGCCTACCTTGTGCGGGCGAGATTGACACCATGGGGGTCCAGCAGCCCATGTTGGGGTGTATGCCCTTAAACTGATCTGCAAATACTAGACAGGAGGGTGTGTGTGTGTCCAAGTGATGTCATAGTGATGCTAATGTCATAGCCCCAGGTAGGCCACCCGATTGTGACATCATTGTAATGTAATTGAGCTGGCTAATGTCACAGTCCCAGGTAGGGGCACGAAGGGGACACATGTATGGGAAGGATAAAGGCAGACCATCGATGGAGAAGCGGGACGTGTGAGGGGAGAGAGAGACGGAGGAAGGGATGTCACAGTCCCAGGTAGGGACGGGTGAGGGAGGCAGAGAGGGGACAGGTGAGGGAAGAGAGAGATGGAGGAAGGGAGGCAGGAGTGACCCACACACACCCTATGAGATTTCCATGGAAAAGCCTGGCCTACGGTTAAAAAAATTCCCCGGGCAAGGCCGGGTAATCAGCTAGTATTAGATAATCTACAAAACCAATATAGCCATCATTCTCATCTTGAGCTAGGCTCGCCACTATTGCCTTAATTGAGAAAAGAATGCAACCCATCAAAACAACATCTGCATGCAGAATTTTTCACTCCCAGGTATCTCCAGGGATAGGGAAGACTCCAGTCTGAAACCTTGGACTTGATTCTAGTCCATATGACCACTTTTGGGCTATGGAGGACCAACAGTAGGTACAAGACAACTTCCTAGAAGTGGTAAAGCTAGGAGGGAAAGAACTGTACTATTAGCTGCTTCTATCTGGATCAAGTCTCTTCATTTTAATTGAGTAGAAGGTGAAGGAACTGCTACATAACACAAGTAAGGATTGCTGGCTGCAGTAGCTCTAATAAGGACATATCCAAATCTTTAACCAGGTACTTCTTTCAGGACAGGAGGAGATTTTGCTACTCTTCAGCCCAGAGTATAACATGCAGAAATGATTCAAAATAAGATTGATGTGCATATCCTAGGTTGAAATCTGCAGCAACCCTCAAGGAAGGATTTGAGATGACCAGCTCTGGCAGCATCTGACTGTGAATGTGGAGTACATGGATGAGTTGCAGTAATGAATGCTTAGTATGGCCACTCACAGGGACATGTTGCATTATTATCATTTCTATCCTTAAATCATTTTCTTTCCATTTTGAAAGAAGTGCTGCAACGTCCCAAAATATGTGAATATCTTCCTGAGTTTGCAGGCAACACTCAGAATACTATCTGATAAAATACTTTCTGTTCATTCAGAATATAATATTAATATAACAGAGAATAATATGTTAAAAGCTAATTTGCTATAATATATGACAAACTCCCCCTTTCCATTTTACAAGGATTTTTTGCTTTTCTTTTTTTTAAAGACCTAGATAAGAAATCAAGGCCAGAAATACTTTTCAGCAATAATGGTCCTGTCGCAGGGTGATAGATATCACTTTACTGATGGTAAGGAGATATGAATCAAACCCTTCTGGCAATTTGATTGCCTAATTGTGCCAAGAGAGTTCATCAAGGCCAGCGTAGTGGCTTGCAGTCTAAGGTTTGAAAGAAATATGTCAATGGTGGCTGTCAAGAATCAAATGGAGGAGGACTCTCTGAGCTGAAATACCTTGGAGAAAGAACAGCTATTTAAGAAGGGAGGTAATTTTATAAAGCAAAAGAAGGCAGGAGGTGAACAGATCCAATAGAGCTCTCATTACAACTTCGATAATATTGATTTTGTCGTTAATAGCTTAAGGAACCTTAAGTGAAATTCAAGTGTCAGTGCCAAGCAGGTTATTTCTGCAATAAATGGCACATCAGGTAACTTAGGAGAACATTGATGTTAAGACACAGAAGGACCTGTGGTAGAGGTGAAAATGCTGGCTTACAGGCACCATATTCTACTACGGTTATCACCCATATAGTGGGCTTTCTTCCATATCCCACAAATAGGTAGGTATTCACCACATGGTTTCCTTACCCATACCTTTTCCACCAGTGTTCTAAAACACTGGTGTTCCAGATCTCTGGAGGACTGGCCAAATTGATAACTTCTTTTTCTTGTGCCGTATCTGATTCCAAATATTGGTGATGATCATGGTGATCAGCCATGAAGACTGTCCTGTGAATATAATGTTGCGGCCTTTCATCTGCCTTCTGCATCACAGTATGACACCCATACAACTCCGCAAGTCACTTTCTGGTCCTGAGCCCTTTTGGCACACAAAGTCTTCCTCAGCCCCAGGCCAGTATTGATGAAGCTGCTGCCCTTCATCAAGATGGATTCAAGTGGGATTTAATCCACTTGGGGACCATCAACCTTTCCTGTGGACTTCACTAAGGCTGCTAGTCCTCAGGGTTGTCAGGTTAGTTAACTGCCACCTGACACTCAGCATTGAGTCACTGCCAGTATGGACTACCCTATTACCATAGCAGGATAACTAACTAACAGAAAGAATTCATCCTGGGAGCAAATTGTTCTTTATTTTATGCGCAATGCAAGATCTGTGAGCAGCCTAAAACCACACATGTTACATGAGATTATAGAATGAGAAACCTACTGGATAGCTCAATGAGTTGGGTATATGGTTGCAGCACTAGAGGTTCTTCTTCAGGTGCCATATCCTTTCTGGATATTGACTATCATCATGGCAATAGTCTTCCTGTTCTTAATTCCTCAGAACAGTTCTTCCAAGGACATTCCACACCAGTCTCTCAGATTCTTCAGCTAGGGCCTCTCTTCCCAGGGATCTTTCCTTGCAGAGTGAGTTGGAGTATTTGATATGTCATGTCATTCCTCATGATATGCCCATGGTATTGAAGCTTTATGTGTGTAATAGTCTTAAACATATCAGACAATAAACAAAAGAAAACAAAAACAAAAAGGTGTAGCATTTTGAAGACTGTTATATTTTAATGTTAGCTGGCGTGGATCAAGTTCATTTCGTCAGACATGGGAGTGAGACTGGTCTTAAACAGTTCTTGTTCTTTATCTATCCAGTGCAACACTTCTACATTAGTCACATGGCCAACCCATTATATCCTTAGTAGGCATCTGTAGATCCACATTTCAAAAGCTTCGAGTTTCCTTTCAGATGCTTTAGTCAATGTCCAAGGTTTGACTCCATACAGCAACACTGGGAATACCTAACATCTCACTATTCAGATCTTTGTACTGAGAGTTAGATTTCTACTGCATAACAAATGTCACATTTTTATGAAGGTGGATCTTGCTTTTTCTATTTTTATTTTAATCTCTGCCTCTGGATCCCACTTTTCATTTAACATACTCTTCAAATAGACAATTTTATCCACTGTTTCAATTTCTTGTGTTCCTGCCATTAGCTTGCTGTGAGTTGGTGCTGGCTTATAACAAGATATTTCATCTTCTTGGTGTTGAGATCCAAACCATATACTGCGCTTGAAGCTCTAACTCAATACAGAATCAACTGAAGATCTGCAAGGTTTGTGGTCAACAACACAGCATCATCATCTTATCAGATGTTATTCAAGTATTCTGCATTAATTTTAATGTCCTGTTTAGATCTGATAGTGCTTCTGAAAAAGTACTCTCCAAATATATATTAGATAGTGTCAGGAACAACACACAGCCTTGTCACAAATTTGAACCCGCTCTGTCAGCTTGAGCTATCTGATTCCAATAAAGGTTGGTGATGATTCTGATATCTTTATCATCTACACATATTTTCTTCAGTGCTGTGATCATCTTCTCATTCTGGCATCTGTCAAAGGCTTTTGCATAATATATAAAACATGCATGCACATCACATCTCATGCTTCTACATCTTTGCATGAGGACCTGCATTGTAAACAGTGCCTATTCCAAATTGTGCTCCTCTTGCTCTCTGCTTGGCCTTATCTCTTCTACATGGCCATTTGTTTTTTCCATTAAGTATCAACTTAAAGAAACCTGAGCCACACTATAAGATTAACCCAAGATAAAGATTGAAGTTGAGAGACAGATGTGTGAATGGATTTTAATGTGAACATAATGTAAAGATCAGTTCAAAGATTGAGAGAAAGAGAGAGATCTAAATTCATTATTTGAGTACCTCTGGTTGGGAATATCTCAGGGTCACACATCATGTTAATTTAAAACAAAAATAAGCAGAGCATACTTTCTTCCTATGGGGACACTTCCATCCCACAGCTTACATTGCCAAATCTCAATACAGTACAAATAATTGGGTTACCTTTAGATAATGTAAATAGCAAACCATTTGTACGAGAAGGTGTGATCTAGATTAGGTTCATGCCAGGGAGCAAAAAGATGAAGCCATCCTATCCTCCCTTCTTTCAAACTGGAGTCTCCTTCCTAACTTTTAAGTTTAAAGAAAGGATCGGAAAGGACTATGTGCTATTAGCAGGTGCACTCCAATATCTAGTCATGCCCGCCACATGGTCATGGAAACGTCTGTGGACACAAACAGCACATGCTCTTTGGCTGTAAGCGGAGATAAGCACTGACCCCTAGAGTCGGATACCTTTTACCTATATGCAGGTGCCAGTGTGCCTCACTACAGATGACAGTAGATGTACTAGGTTGGTTGAATCAATAGGTCTGTCCGTGTGTATGTGTATTCTTACTTTATATCAGTTCCCCAAACTCATTTGTCACCCACACACCAATGTATTCTTCTCATCTGATCTCCCTTCATCTTCTACTTTCTCCATAGATTTAACCAAATGATTGCTGCCCAGGTAACTGCATGTGAAATATGTCTCATTTTGTGTGTGTGTGGCAATAAACTACCTAAACCTATAGCCATCTCTTTCTATTTCCCCCAATTTTAGTGGCTTCTTCTTCTGTTGTGTTTGTATTAAAAGCAATCTAATAATTCCTCGTGACATTGAGTTGAAGACCCTAGTGTGTATCACATGAATACATGTATAGGCAATGATGCACAGGAACACTTAATACATTACTTATAGTTGTCATTCAGGAGCAAATGACAAACTCTTTCATGTCTATATTTAAACCAATCATTAATACCTGAAGTCTGAAAAATAGCCATTCTGTACTTTTTATTTTGCTCATCAATTTCTTTCATTCGCTGCTCATTCACTTCATCATCCTGGCTTTCAGTCACCCTCTGAGCATTTATTTTAATGCAGAAATTGTAGGAGCCCAGTCTATTTTCTGGTTAATGCAGTGTGACAAATGAAAAGAAAGAAGTAAAAATTCAAATATTAAATTACTACATAAACAAATAGGCAGTGTGTCTTATTTAGCAGACACCAGAACTGCCTGTTTCAATTTTAGCATTCATGGAAACTATATATATTGAAATAAAACGGTCCACTTCCGGGAGGGACGAGGGCAGTGTGGGCCGGATGAATCGCAGTAAACCCATTCGTGTAGATTCACAGGGTGATTGGGCTTCTGGGAATTGAAGTCTGAGAACATCTGGAGTGCCAAGGTTCGCCATCACAGCCTTAGAGCTTCCTCCATGAGTTTTTGATCCTGCTGGCATAGTGCTTCTGGAAGGTGTAGTGCAAAAAGAAATCTTCCCAAACTCTGAGCTTACTTCCAGTTATGTGCTCACCCCACTATCACACTTGGCCTGCTAAGTCAACCTTGTTTGGATTAGTTTCATGTCACTTCTGCTCCTGACTGTGTGAGCCCTCCACTTTGCACACAGGGCCACCTGAGAAAGAATTCAAATCTTTCCAAGGTTCATGCTTGCAAATTTAATACTCCCTAGAGAATTTGTGCCGTAAGCAAACTGCTGGTCACCATACTAGGGAAAGCTTCTTAGTTTGGCCTCATTTGCAAGAGCTGAGAAAGAAAGGAAGTATATATACATTTTCCAGGCTATAAAATGTGCAGGGGCGGAAAAGTATACAGTTCAGATGGCTGCTGGCAGAGGAAATCCTGGAAAGGTCACATTCCCTCTTTGGATTTTTATCTGCACTGTTTTTTGTTTCTCCTTTGGGTAGAAACATGATATGTTTCAAATGTTATACCATAATCAGAGCAATACCTTTTTCCACCATATTAAAAAGCCAAAACAAATTATGTCTTAACCTTGTTTAAAATTCAGCATGTATATACAGAGAGAAAGAAAGAGAAAGTATGGTGGCTGAAGTTATTGATTCATGTCACTGAAATACCCTGTGGCCTCTATAAATACTGAAAAGAACAGTTTTTAAAAATCTTGACACATCCCACTCAGTTGTTTCAATGGAAGTTGTTTCAATAGAGACTAGAAAAAATCTTGGTGTGTGCCTGTGCTTGCACACACACATGCACAAACAAAAACTCCAGGGATTGCCCAGCCTCATGACAACTGAGAGTTGTAGTCCGAAGATAATAACTTTTCAATTCCCTGCATATGCCAGTTGTGGAAAACTACAAGGATTGCCTTCCCATCATGCATCCAGTAGGGTGTATGGTGCATGAAAAACTTTCTTCTCCCCACAAAAATGTAACTTAAGCAAATGAAAAGCAAATATGAAAGGATAATTTTGAATGTTACTTTAGAGATGACCTCATCCATTTGTGATGCAGAGTTAACTTATGTGTTGCATGAAGTAGGAGATGAACACTTTTTGGTAGTTGTTGTTCAGTCGTACAGTCGAATCCAACCCTTTACAACCCCTTGGACCACAGCAAGCCAGGCTCCTCTGCCATCTGCCATCCTCTGCAGCCCACTCAGCTCTACGTCCATTGTATCAACAATGCCATCTAGCCATCTCATCCACTGCCGCGCTCTTCTCCTTTTACCTTCAATGTTTCCTAGCATCAGGGCCTTCTCCAGTGAGTATTCTCTTCTTATTTGGTGGCCAAATCTTCAGTATTTGTTTGATTCCCTTTAGGATTGACTGATTTGATCTCCTTGCAGCCCATGGGACTCTCAAAAGTCTTCTCCAGTACCACAGTTCAAAGGCATCTATTCATCTGCACGCAACCTTCCTTATGGTCCAGCTATCACAGCCATACTGGGAAGACCATTGCTTTAGCTATGTGGACTTTTGCTGGCTCAGTGATGTGCCTACCTTTTATTATGCTGCTTAGGTTTGCCATAGCTTGCCTCCCAAGGAGTAAGCATTTTATTTTTTATTTCATGACGGCAGTCACTATCTGCAATGATCTTAGATCCCAAGAAGGTAAAGTTGTCACTGCTTCCATTTCCCCCCCTTCTATTTGCCAGGGAGTGATGGGTCTGGATGCCATGACCTTGTTTTTTTTAATGTTGAATTTGGAAGTTAGAGATGCATTTTCTATAGGTGACCATTGGAAGACACAAAGGGGCAGGCTTGCTTTTTTAGTCTACATCAGGGGTTCACAACCTATGGCCTGTGGGCAAGACCCAGCCCATGGTGTCATTTCATGTGGCCCACTGCCCTTGTTCCCGCCACTGCCAAAAGCAGCGGAAGTGGTGAAAACAGCCAAAAACGCTCCATAAATGCACCCACGGCTGTCATAAATGCATTTACAACAGCTGTGGATACGTTTTACAACAGCATTTACAGCAGGGGGAAATCACGTGTCTGGCCCACTCAGCTGTCTGAGGGTGCATGCTCTGGCCCATGGCTGGAAAAGGTTGAGAACCCCTGGTCTACAACAACACAGCAAAATAGCCCAGCCTTCTCTCTTCTCCTCCCCTTCCATTCTGCTGACAGATGCAAAAGACTAGTTATACACCGGAATTGTTGCTTCCTTCCAAATACCACTCAGAAGGGATAGTACTGCATTGCCATGTAAACAAACGTGCAATACGTCTAATTTAGCAAATACCAAAGGAGCCATCACTTTCATTTTTTGCATTTTTTTGAAGCAAAGAGGGACTAGAAATGTTCTTTCTGGCTCCACTTTTATGTTGCTATAAACGGGATAAACTGTTGAACTCATTCTCTTCTGTGCTACTTGTTCGGGACTGTAGCACTCAGCTGTTACACAGGAAACACAGTTGTAATACAGGAAATTACAGCTGTAATACAACTGGAATTTAGGGTGTGGGAGTTGGAGGGAAGGAGTAGATCCATTTATTTCCAAAAGAACCCATGCCCCAAATGGAGAACCTCTGGAGTGATGGCTCCAAAAGGAATCATCAATGTAGCATAGGGCTTTGCTTTTCCACTTTGCTTTTAAAACTTAGTAAGTTAAACTACTAGTATTAAATATGCATGTATTCATGTATGTGGATGAATGCTTGTATTTGGGTGGTTTGGTCAGAATTTTATTTTAGCACATTAGGATCTATCTTTTCTCCTCCAACACCATTAGTTTCTCTTTCTTTTTGGTGCAGTAGTGTTAGGACCAACGTTGATTATAGCTGTCTCCTGGCTCTCTCTCTGTCTCTTTCTCTCTTCCTTTCCACCATCTCCCTCTGAGTCCCCTGGGTTAGAGGGGGGTAGAATTCTCCTAGAAATATTTTTGGTGTTATATATATATATATATATATATATATATATATATATATATATATATATATATATATATATATATATATATATATATATATATATATATATATATATATATATATATATATATATATATATATATATATATATATATATATATATATATATATATATATATATATATATATATATATATCAGTGTACACTTCCACCCAAATATTCTGCTGCCGAAGCAGGAGAAGAAGACTATTTCCCCCCAGTCCATATGCAGAAACTGGCTGGACTATTGGCTTAATTTCTACTTCAATGCATAATGCACAGTATGTTATATCACAATAGGCTGATTTTTGGTCCTGAACCACTATCTTATCACTAACATTAAAATAATAACCCACAGACAGCTTTTGTATGTAGGCTAGAAACAAGATGTCATAGAATAACCGAGTTGGATCAGGCCTGTGAGGCAACAGCAGTAGAAATTACACTTATGTACCACCCCATTGCACTTAGTGAACAGTCTAGGCAGTTTACAAGGTAATTTGCATTTTGTACCTAACATGCTAGGTACTCATTTTACTGACCTTGGAAGGATGGAAGGCTGAGTCAACCTTGAACTCCATCAGAGTCTGATGCAAAATGTTTTGGCTGCAGTACAGCAGTTTAACCACTGTGCCACCAGGGCCATTGTGTCCAACCCACTGCTCAATGCAAGAATCTAAATCAAAACAGATAGTTGTCCAATTTTCTTTTGAATGCCTCTTTTCTATAACTAATGGTATATCTACCTAATATTTGTGCTATCCAGGTCACACCCAGTTAGTTTGCTAATCAGAATATAATAGGACACTTTGTCAATGGCTTTGTTGAAGTTAAGATATCCTAGTTCTGCAGCATTCCCACTATTCACCAAGGAAGTTGCCCTTCCAATGGGGAGGGGAGGCTGAAATCCCACCCATGAGGCATGGTCATACATCCCCTTCCTACCTAGGAGGAAGGGAGACTGTGCGCACACACTGCTCCTCTGACTTGGAGGGGTGTATCCAGTGGCAGGCATCAGCAGGTTTGCACCAGTTCGCGCGTACCGGTAGCAAAACCAGCTGGCCACGCCCACCACCCCACACCACCCAATACCTCCTCCTCCTCTTCTCCCCACACCCCAGGCATGACCAGGTATCAAGAGGAAGAAGAAGGAAGAGCTGCCGCTGCCAGGGAGGAGGAGGAGCCATGTCAGGGTGGGGTGGGGAGGTGGGCTGGTGACCTCCCCCCTGCCTGCTCCCTATCACCGTTGAAGCACCATGCCTTCTCCTCAGAGCATTGCCGTGGGTGCAGGGGGAGGCTGCCAGCCCACCTCTCTCATCGTCTGCCCCAACTTTTGCAGCACAGTAAAGGAATGGAGGAGGAACACAAAAGAGGTGGCAATGGCCAACATATAAGGAGAACTCACCCCACTGAAAAAGCCACTCTTTCCGAAAGCCCATGACCACCTCTCTCGTCTTCCCCCTCTTTACTGTATGGGACCAAAGACAACAGGACAGCCGAAGGGTTGGCTTAACACAGGTTTATTGCTTGGGGATCTGGTGGAGCATGAGGTAATGGCGGTGATACATCTCTTTATATACAGTAGGGTATACATTTGAATCTTGTAGCACAGTAGCTCATTGGCCGCTACCTGCGTGGCCTCGCCCAGGCACGCCTCTCTTCAGTAGTTCTTCTTTCCTGCTGCTGAATGCGGGGAAGGTTTTCCCGCGGCTGTCCGTGATTGAGCAATGTGAACCATGTGAGATTGAACGCTCGCAGCTGCCCTCTATGGGCTGCTTGCTCGCGTTCCTTTACAGCTGCAATACATTGTAATTGGGGTGGTTACATTCTGACAGTATAAGACATGCATACACAACATCCCTCCCCTCTAGGATGGGACGAAGTCCCGCAACCAATGTGGCTTGCCGCACATTCGCTTGGGGCGTGCTTGCGCCTGCCCTAGTACCGGAGAGCCTGTGACCCCTGACTCCGTGGGTGCTTGTCCTGCAACGGGAAACGGGGATTCATTAGTGGCTCTGTGGGGCGTCTGTGCCTGCCTTGCGCTGGGGGAAGGGAATGGGATGAACAACTGAGAAGTGAACCCCTGTCTGTTTCCCTCGGACCCCGGGGACCCTCTGATCGTGAACCGCGGGACCGATGAGGATGCCCTTGTGGTTCTGCTCCCTTCTGTCCCCCGCTCAGGGGACCTTGAGGCTGTGGCGGACGGCCCCGCCGTTGCCTCCTGTCTTGGGGGTGTCGGTCTCCGGGAAAATGGTGCTATGTTGCATTCTAACTCACAGGGGCTACTGGGACTGGAAGTACCAGGGGCTGAACTGAAACCCCTCTTTTCGCTAGGACAGGTGGGGGACCACTCCGCTAACTCCCCCTGGCACTGTAAATCAAGGTCTAAACTTCTTGGGGAATCTGTATTTCTGGGATGCTCCCGGGGGATGTGTGTGGGATCGGGGCTCTTCCTTTCCGCCGCAAACTCCCGCAAAAGATTTCTGAGGATCGATTCCCTTTCCTCCCCCCTTGGTGGGGACCCATGTTCCCCTTTCCCTCCCCCTTGGGTTAAACGGGTGGGGGAGTACCCTAACGCTGATTCGTTGCTGCTCTCGTCTTCGTCCTGCTTTCTGGGGACCCTCCGCCTGAGTTGATCCGCGTGCCGCCTCCACAGGAGGCCTGTATTGGTCTCCACGCGGTATGAGACGGGGCCGGTTTGTTCTATTACAATGCCGGGCACCCAGGCTGGTCCCCCGCTGGCGTAGTTCCTGCAATGCACGGGGGCGCCTACGCTAAAACTCTTTGAGGAATCCATCTCTACATTTCGCCCTTTGTCTTCCACTCTGGTGGGGTCTAGCCTGGAGATTACCGTAGCCAGCTTCCTGCGCATTAGTAACTCCGCGGGGGAGTATCCTGACGCTAGTGGGGTGACCCTGTACCTTAGCAAGAACTGACATAGTTGTCGGTCTAGATCTCCGGAGCCCATGCGCCGCAGCGCGTCTTTAGTGGTGCGCACGAGGCGCTCTACTTGGCCGTTGGTGGCCGGGTGGAAAGGGGCGGAGATGATGTGCCGAATGGCATTGAGGTCCATGAATTCCCTGAACTCGGCGGAGGTGAAACAGCTAGCGTTATCGCTGACGAGGGTGTCGGGTAAACCGAACGTGGAAAAGACCCTCCGTAACTGTTTAACTGTGGTGGCCGAGGAGGTGCTCGAGACTGGGATGACCTCCAACCACTTTGAGAACGCATCCACCACTAGGAGGAAAAGCGTTCCCCTGAACGGCCCTGCAAAGTCTACGTGTACCCGGGACCAGGGCCCCCTCGCTGTGTCCCACTCTCTATGTGGCAGACGAGCCTCTTCTGGCCTGGAGCTTTGGCACGCTTCGCAAGTGCCGACCATGTGCTCGATGTCGGCATCTAGCTGGGGCCACCAAAAGTAGCTACGGGCTAGTGCCTTAGAGCGGACGATTCCGGGGTGGCTGACGTGCAGCAGTTTAAGCACCCTCGGCCGGAGGGACGTGGGGATAACTACCCGCTGTCCCCACAAAAGGCAACCCCTCTCTAGGGACAACTCTAATTTCTTTTTGAAAAATGTGTCGAATTCCGCTGCTGGGGAAGACACGGGCCACCCTTTCTGTACCCAGGAGGAGACTGTGGCTAACGTTTTGTCCTTGCCGGTCGCTTTGGCGATGTCGGCCGGTACTACTGGAGGGGCGTCTAGGACCTCTATCATTAAAACCTGGTGGTCTCTCTCTTCCTCGCCCACGTGGCAGCAATCCCGGGGAATGGGGGACCTCGACAGGGCATCCGCATGGCTGATCTCCTTTCCGGGCCGGTATACCAACGCGTGCTGATACGCGTTGAGAAAAATGGCCCACCTGAGCATTCTCGGGGACAGGATTTGGGGTGTGGGCTTATCTGCGGTGAAAATGCCTAGCAAGGGCTTGTGGTCAGTCACTATGGTGAAGGGGCGGCCATACACGAAATCATGAAATTTCTTGGTCCCCGCAATTATCGCTAGTGCTTCCCTGTCTGTCTGGGCGTAGTTTCTCTCCGCTTGGGACAAGGACCTAGAGTAAAACGCTATCGGGGCCTCCCTGCCGTTTTCCAGCACGTGGCATAACACCGCCCCCACCCCCACCGGGGATGCATCGCAAATCAGGACCACTGGGCGTTTGGGATTGAAGTGGGTCAGTACAGCATCTGATGCCAGGAGTCGCTTCAGGTCATTGAAAGCCTTCTCGTGGTCGTCGCCCCACTTCCATGCCTCGTCCTTTTTTAACAATTTGTGTAGCGGTTCCGCCACGGCTGCCTTCCGAGGAAGGAAGGAGTGGTAGAAGTTGAGCAGCCCAAGGAACGACTGCAGCTCGGGCTTGGAGGTGGGGCGAGGGGCCTTTTTGATGGCGGCCACCTTGGATTGGGATGGCCGTATTCCCTCGGGAGTAATGCGGAACCCTAGGAACTCGACCTCGGTTGCGAAGAAGACGCATTTGTCCTTTCGCAACCGCAACCCCGCCTTTTCGAATTTTTCTAGGACTCTTCCCAACCTTTCTGCCAATTCTGCCCGGCTCCCCCCCGTAATCAACACGTCATCAAAGTATGGCAACACCCCCTCTAGTCCCTTTAGGAGGCGTTCCACGAGTGATTGAAAAATCCCGGGCGCCGAATTCACGCCGAATTGGAGGCGCGATACTTGGAACGCCCCTTTGTGTGTGACTATGGTCTGCGCAGCAGCTGCGGCGGGGGTGACCGGGAGCTGCTGGTAGGCTTGGGCCAGGTCGAGTTTAGCAAAACACCTCCCCCCGTGCAACCTGGCCAACAAGTGGCTGACTACCGGCACCGGATACGCATTAGGGCGGATCGCCTTATTGATGGTGCACTTGTAATCAGCGCATATGCGGACCTCCCCGTTGGCCTTGAGTGCTGTTACAATTGGAGTTTCCCACTCCGCAGAGTCAACAGGAACAAGGATCCCCTGGCCCACCAACTTGTCCAACTCCGCCTCTATTTTGTCTTTTAGGGCGAAAGGCACCCTGCGCGGTTTAAGTCTAATTGGACGCACTCCAGGGTCCAGGTCGAAAGTCACTGGGGGGCCCTTGAACTTTCCGAGTCCTTTCTTAAAAACTTCGGGGTGCGCCTCACACACGCTCTGTATTGGATCAGTCCCGGCGGCGTGTATTCCCACGGCGTGCACCCCCCCGATGAACAACCCCAGGGGCTGAAACCATTGAGTCCCGAGGAGGCTGCATTTACCTCCTTTGAGGACGACTAGGGGAAGCGTTGCAGTGCGCTTTTTGAACTGGACCTGGAACTTCCCAACCCCCAGTACCGGGATGCGGTTCCCTTGCACGTCCTTTAGTGTGGCCCTCAACGCCTTGAGCTTGGGCCGCACGTGGGGGGGTATCTTTAGGAATTCTCCCTGGGAGATAATAGAGTAAGAAGAACCCGAGTCCACCTCCATCCTAACAGGGGCCCCTTGTATTACTACCTCGATGAAGTATCGGGGATGCTCCGTGGAAACGCTGAAAACCGGGGCGTCGTCCTCGCTGTCGTCGGAGATGCGTCCGACGCCGTCCCGCTTCCTCGTGGTCCGGGTGCCGTGGTCCTTGGGCCTCGTGGTGCGATCCTGCCTCGCCGAGCGGTCTGGGGAGCTCCTCTTGGCCTCGCGCCGCTTCCGGCAGACCTTGGCGATGTGCCCGCGCCGGCCGCAGTTGTGGCACTTGGCCTTGCGGAACGGGCATTTGGCGCGGGCGTGGGCGGCGCCGCAGCCGTCGCAGCGCCGGCCCTCCTTTTGGACCTTCCGGACATCGTCGTCGTCGCCGCTCTCCGTGGCTGAGTTCGAGATTCGCCGGGCCGCGCGCACCGAGCTCTCTGCCTTGGCGGTTTTCGGCCGCCAGTCCTGGAGCTCTTGCACGCCGGCCGTCATGGCTTCCGCGGCCTGCGCTGTGTCGAGGACCGTTTGCCACGTGGGGGGCGGCTCCTGTTTCATCAGCGCGCGCTGAGTTTCGGTGTCCCTCAGGCCACAGAGCAGGCAGTCGCGGAGGGTGACTTCTGGGGTCTCCCATTTGCAGGGGCCGGCGGCCAGCCGCAGGGCCGCGGCGAACTCGGCGACCGATTCCCCGGGCGCTTGGACTCGCCTCCAGAACGCGCTCCGAGCGGGGAACATCGCTATCGCGGGCCGGAGGTGGGCGCGCAACACAGCCAGAAGCTCTTTAGCTTTGTAGTCGCTCACCTTCCTCGGCGCGATCAGGTCCACCAGAGTCCTCTTTGTCTCGTGTCCGAGCATGCGGACGAAGATGGGCCTCTTCTTGTCCTCATCTGAGACTTCGAGCTCCACCAGCGCTCCGTTGAAGTCTATCTCAAACAGCTCCAAGTCTCCCGGCTTCCTGATCTCGTAGCCGGCGCATGTCTTGGTCCCGTGGGCAGCCATTTATCCCACCTTCGTCGCCAGTTTACTGTATGAGACCAAAGACAACAGGACAGCCGAAGGGTTGGCTTAACACAGGTTTATTGCTTGGGGATCTGGTGGAGCATGAGGTAATGGCGGTGATACATCTCTTTATATACAGTAGGGTATACATTTGAATCTTGTAGCACGGTAGCTCATTGGCCGCTACCTGCGTGGCCTCGCCCAGGCACGCCTCTCTTCAGTAGTTCTTCTTTCCTGCTGCTGAATGCGGGGAAGGTTTTCCCGCGGCTGTCCGTGATTGAGCAATGTGAACCATGTGAGATTGAACGCTCGCAGCTGCCCTCTATGGGCTGCTTGCTCGCGTTCCTTTACAGCTGCAATACATTGTAATTGGGGTGGTTACATTCTGACAGTATAAGACATGCATACACAACATCCTCCATTCCTTTACTGTGCTGCAAGAGTTGTGGAAGAAGCCAAGAGAGGCAATTCATGGGGGCTGGCATGTTGGCAAGATTGTTTGCCTTGTCCAAAATCACTCTAAGGTGCTGGGTTTAGGAGAAGTCCATCTGTATTGGCAAGATCGTGTGCCTTGCCTGAAAGCACCGCTAAGGCACTGAGTTTAGGAGAAGTTCATCACCTTAGAGGTGCTTTCAGATGATGAGCGGAATCTTGCTTGGCAAATTGGCCAAGTTAGACCTCGGAAGCCCCCATGCCTCGACAAGACTCTCATCTAGCGGAGGCTTGAGCAGTCTAACCAGCATGGAGTTGCCCATCACTTGTCTTGCCTAATTGCTCCAAAATCCTGAATCAATACTTGACAGAATTACTCGTCCTGGAACCCTATCTCTCACTCTTCTAGAGGATTCATATGAACTGTGACTCCCTGTATGAAAGAGGGTGGGAGATGCCAGAACTGCATGTGTTCTGGGACTAGGTCCAGTCCCAACAGGCAGATGTGCCCTGGCATTTTGCCTTTTCCTATTTCTTGGATTGAAGCAAGAGAAGGAGCATGGCAGGCATGTGAGAGGCTCCACTTCTGTTTTAGCCCCAATACTGGTGTGATGCTTCTGCCACTTTGTTCCAATGTGGACAATGCCAATGAGTGTCCAGGTGTTCTCAGCTGTTGGACGGATTCTGATTTGCATCCTGTTAGAAACAATAGCACAAAATATATTCTCTTCTCTCCCTTAGCTCACATCTGACCCAGCAATTTTACTTTTCAAAACATTCGGGTCTTCAGGAGCATAAACCAGAACATACAAGGATCCCTTGGTATAGGGGCGCAGGAGCTTAATCATTTTAATCAACAAAGAAAACTCCTTCTGCCCTGCTTGCCTCTCCAATCACACCTCCCCCACAGACAAGGAAACAGACAACAGATTTCAATTTAGCTTTGAGCAAGGGACGTTCAATTGGGTTATTAAATTTCGCACACTAATTGACACGCTTACCATAAAATATAAATTGCACAAACACAATTTCAGCTAATGACACTAGGGCAAAAAGCCTTATGCCTCTTTCTCCTATCTACCTCTTTTTCAGTTCCATGGGGAGTTCAGCTTTAATTGTACCTTCGTGGTGTAAGCTATTTAAAGAGGTGAAAGGTTAAAGAGAGAGAGAGAAAGAAAAGAAAGAAAAGAAATAGGGACAGTTTGATGGACAGGTTTCTGTTTAGACTCCAAGCATAGATGGTTTTCCTTTGTACTCCGTGTGTACGCACGCATGCCTGCACACACACACATGTTCAAATCTTCTCATCTTCTTTGTTGCAAGGCCTTGCTCCACTCTCTCTGTAATACAGTTAGAGAATGGACAGCTGTATACACACATCCCTAGATATATCAGACTTCTAGTTAATAATGCTTAATGGAAACAGATTAACCATAGCCTGTTCTCCAGGCACACTTTAAGCACTCGTGTTCTACAGTTAGGTTTTCTCAGGATGGTTTAGATATCTTCATTGGACTGTGACAGATTGGGAGTTGCATGGTGGCAAACAAAATTATTATTATTATTATTCTCCTATGTCCCACAGCAAACATAAAGACTTCAGTTCATCTAGTTTGTTACTCATTATGCTACATTACATGCAGTGTGCATGTGGGTACTACATGACGGAGTGAGCTCCCATCTCTGTCTCAGCTTTTGCCAACCTAGCAGTTCAAAATCAAGAAATTGCAAGTAGATAATTAGGTACCACTTTGGTGGGAAAGTAAACAGTGCTCTGTGCACTCGGAAATGTCTGCAGATGCAGACAGTGCTTGCTCTTTGGCTATAAACAAAGATGAGCACTGAACCCTAGAGTCGGATATGGCTGGCTTTCGAGCAAGGGCAACTTTTATCTTTACCTACATACGAAAGACAAAATGCATGCAGACGTTTGTTTGAGATTCTTCAGACTTGTAGATATTAATGTGATTTAATTGACATAGAGGTTAGGCAAGAGCACTCCTTCATCACGTTACAGTTCTCTTGAGTCAGTAATGTCTTTATACACATATTTTCACATATGGATATGCATATAAAGCTTCTGTCTACTGAATCTAACTACTACTTGCCAATATAGGTTAGCATTGTCTATGTTGACCGGCAATAACCTTACTAGATTTCAGATGGAGGTTTTTTCCAGCCCTACCTGGTATGTCTGCACTGAAGTATAAGGTTTAGGACAGCACTCTGGGTATGAATCTGTTGATCTACAATAATGGATGGACACTAGGATCATTAAGGGAGAGTGGATTAGGCATGACAAAGAGATGCATGTCCATATTGCTGATCCTATTTCGAGAAGACATTCAGAATATTAAAATGAGGATTAGGTCTCCTGGTCTGGTTTGTAGGCCAGTTTCAAGGCATGGTTTGATCTGGATTTGTGCCACATCTGATTCTGCACTGGTCTTTGTGGTGCAGACTGGATCAAGATACCAGAGGTCACTTGAGAATGGGGTAGGAGCTAAATAATATTTGGCTTGTTCCATCCTTCCAAACGGTACAACTGACAAGCCACTTCATGATACTGGCAAATTGAACACTTCCCCTATCATTTGATGATCAGGAGGAGTGAAATTATTATTATTGTTTTACATTCAGTAGATGATCATTGTTGCAATGCATCACTTAGTCATCTCCAAACACAAAAATATATTTTTCTTCCCCTTACCATTTTGTCAGCCAGTTCATGATACTGTACTGAGAATGCAAAAGGGAGGCACCTTTATCTTTTTTGCCTGTCTGTTTTATTACCACTGTGGGCAGTTTATCAATTGGCAGAACACAGATAGGCAAAACAACAACAACAACAACAAAACCCACCCACCCCCCATATATATATTTAAAAGTCCACTTGCCCTCTCCATCTGCAATATTCAGCTTCTGATATCTTGAGCCAGGGGTTCTCAATGTTTTCCCACCACGGGCTAGACCACACACCCTCAGACATCTGAGTGGCTAAATGTGTTTACGACAGCTGCGGGTGCATTTATAGCATGTTTTTGGTTGTTTTCACCACCAGCAGTGGTGGTGGCAGGAGCAAGGGTGGTGTGTTTTTGGCTGTTTTTGCTGCTTGCAGTGGTGGTGGCAGGCCACATGAAATGGTGCCATGGGCTGCGTCTGGCCCACGGGCCATAGGTTGTGAAACCCTGTCCTAAGCCATAAGTCATAAGCCACTTCAGGATACTGGATGTTGACAATGGAAGCACCTTTGACAGCAGCAAGGTTGTCCTATATCCAATGGTGGGCTTCAGCTGGTTCACACCAGTTTGCCAGAACCGGTAGCAGAAATTCTGGCTGGTCCCGCCCATCCAAGTTTTGAAATAAAGTAGTCCTACTTCGGATGCAATGCAGGGCTTTCCCCCTGACCATGCCCACCATACCATGCCCACAGAGTAGGTAGTAAAAAAGTCTGAATCCACCACTGCCTACATCCTATGACTAGTGTCCACAGATGCTGGCAATGCAAGCGCGGCGCCAAAATGGCCGCCGCGCCCTTTGCGGGGCCCCCCCACAGGACAGAGAATCCGGGTAGTTAGGGGCGTGGCCAGCTCCCTTATAAAAGGGGTGGCCACGAGGCAGCCGAGCTGCCATTTTACCTCAGCGACGGAGCGGAGAAGTTTTTTCCCCTGTGTCTCCGTCGCTCGTTAGCTTACCGGGAAGCCTTTTGATAGCGATTCTGCCTTGCCGGCTTCCCTTTTTTGCTTCGGTGGAGATGCCTTCGAAGAAGAAGGCAGCTTCGAGTTCAGCTCGCGCTGTTAGGAGGCGCAACCCAGGTCGGAGGACCGTGGTGCCGCCTCCTCAGCAGCCTCCTTTGCCAGCCCCGACCGGGGCCGGCGGAATGGGGTCTATTGCCCCTTGGCCCGCTGCGGGCGAGCAGAGTGTGAGCGTGGATGGCGCTCCGGCCCGCGGCCCACGAGCGGTGGACACCGCTCCTCCTCCTGCTCACTCCGTTGGGCCTGTTCCTTTTGGGCCGCAGCCTCTCCCCGGGCCCTCTAGCCTTGGGGGGTGGGGCGGCCCCCTGCCTTGGCAGGTTTCTCCACCAGCTCTGCCGGGCTTTGGTGCTGGCCAATGGCCATATGCTGGCCACGGGGTACAGGGACCTGTACCCGTGCCTGGCTCAGGCGGGCCGGCCGGCCCTTTGCCCATGGTCAACGTGGACACCTTACTGGCCCGCATTGCGGCCCTGGAGGCGTCTTTGGCCCGGGCCAGTTAGGCGGGAGCCCCCTTTGGGGTTCCTTTTGAGGTGCTGTCGGCAGCAGGACAACAGCCGGCGGGGAGGGTCGAGCTGCTGCAGGCGGGTGGTGCGGCTTCGGCCACTGCCTCGCAGCTCCCCAGCCAGCAACCTGGTGCGGGTCAAGCCCCGGTGATGAGCTCTAGGTCGGTCGTGAGCTCCGACGCCCCCAGTGGGCCGGAACCCCCGGTGGGGGCGGCCCGCGGGGGTGCAGCATGTGAGTATACGGTGCAAGCAAGTACATCCACACACATTCCCAATATAGGGGGGGCCTTTCAATGGCCTTGGCCTCGCGCGGGTGGTGCGGGGGCCACGCTGTCTACGGCCCACCCGGCGACAACAACTGCCACCTTGGGCACTGGGGTGGGCATTCCTCCTTACACTGCGGGGAATGTTCTGGGGGTGGCTGGGTTAGCTCAGGCCCCTTTTACTAGGCCGGCTGTCCCCTTTTCGGCTTTGCCGACGGCAGGGTATGCCTTGCCATTGGGTGATCACTTGGCACAGGCTACTAGGGAAAAGATATGGCGTGGGGAGTACGTAGATATCTTCTCACTCCTGAACAGAGAGCCCACCAAGGAGGAAAGGGAGGGTCAGGATGAGAAGGATAAGGAGCAGGCACGCCGCCGTAAGCCGCCGCGTACCTGGGCTAACTGGCTTCCCGCCTATTTAATATACATGGCGGTATATATTTGAGGGCGCGGCCGGATCTAGCTATCCCCATGGTCCAATATTTGGACAACATATATAGGGCAATGGTTGATTTCCCGGGCCCCTCATGGCTAGCATATGATGAGGAATTCCGTATGAGGATTCCTCTCCACCCCGAGATGAGATGGGATGAGCCGTGCCAGAGACTGTGGCTCTTGTACATGACACCCACACGCCCCGCCCCGGGGGATAGATACCATTGCGGACATGCGGTCCAGCGAGCGGCTCCAGCGCAGGTTACCCGCCAACCGGCGGGGCAGGGGGTTCCAGCCCGCCTGCTGTGCTGGACTTTCTCGTCAAATGGTTCCTGCAATCGAAAGAATTGCAGGTATAAGCATGAGTGTCCCACATGTTCTGGCCCCCACGCAGCCTCTGCTTGTCCCAGGCCTGGGGGGGCACGAGGCAGAGGGAGGGGTGGACAGTGGGCTGGCAAAGCTGCCGCGGATGGAGCTAGTCCTCCAAAAGGCCCCCTCCCCAATTAACGTGGACATGCTGGAGCGCTGGCTCGCATCGTACCCGAAGGGGGAGGACGGGGAGTATCTACTTCAAGGTTTTAAGCAGGGATTTCGTATCCCTTTTGTGGGTGATAGGTCCCCTCAGGATGCTCCCAACCTTTTATCCCTCAGAGGAAGGGAGGAGGTGGCTTCGGCCAGCATTAAAAAGGAGTTAGACGCGGGCAGGGTCGCTGGACCCTTCCCCGCACCCCCGTTCCCAATTTTAAGGTTTCACCACTGGGTTTGGTGCCCAAAAAGTCCCCAGGTGAGTTTCGTCTTATTCATCATTTGTCCTACCCAGCCGGCCGATCGGTCAACGATGCTATCCCTGATGACCTTTGTTCAGTCAGGTATACATCGTTTGACCAGGTGCTGCGCATGGTGCGCGCGTGTGGCCCGGGTGCCCTGCTGGCCAAGTGTGACATTAAGTCGGCTTTTCGCCTTTTGCCGGTGCACCCGGGCGACTTTGAATTGCTGGGTTTTAAATTTAAAGGGGAATATTATTTCGATAAGGCCATGCCTTTTGGCTGCTCCATATCATGCTCGGCTTTCGAGCGTTTTAGTACCTTCCTAGAATGGGCCTTCGTCCGCAGGTCAGGGTCCCGGTCTGTAGCCCATTACCTGGATGACTTTTTATTCGGGGGTGAACGGGGCTGGGACACGTGTGCACGTCTCCTTAACACATTTCAGACGCTAATGCAGGAACTGGGTGTCCCTTTAGCGCCCGAAAAGACCGAGGGCCCATTGACCAAGCTAGTATTCCTGGGGGTTGAGATTGACACAGTAGTCCAGGCTTCTAGGTTGCCGGGTGATAAGGTGTCCAGGATAGTGGCCCTCATCTCGGAATTGCTGGCCAAGCGTAAGGCATCCCTGAGGGAACTGCAGGTGCTCCATGGGCACCTTAATTTTGCCTGCAGGGTGGTCGCTCCGGGCAGGGCTTTTGCCCGGCGCTTATGTGACGCCATGGCAGGGTTATCCAGGCCCCACCACAGAGTCAGGCTTACCCGGGGTATCAGGGCAGACATGTTCGTCTGGTTGCAATTCCTGAGGGAGTTTAATGGGGTCTCATTTTGGAGGTCCGACCTCCTGGCATCCCCCAATTTCCAGATCCAGTCTGATGCCTCAGGATCCCTGGGTTATGGGATGTACTTCAATGGGAAGTGGGCCTATGGTGGGTGGCCACCGGCTTGGGCAGGCACAGGTCGCCTGCGGGATCTCACATACCTGGAATTTTTTCCCATCCTGGGGGCTTTGATGCTATGGGGCGAACAGTGGGCAAATTCGGTGGTGCATTTCTGGTGTGACAATGCTGCCGTTGTACACATTGTCAATGCACAGACTTCCAAATCGCCCAGGGTTATGGATCTAGTGCGCCATTTTGTGCTGCGCTGCCTGCGCCTCAACATCTTGTTCAGGGCCAGGCATGTCCCAGGGATTAATAATGATATTGCTGACGCTTTGTCCCGCCTGCAGATCTCCCGGTTCCGCGCCTTGGCCCCCGATGCGGAGGAATTTCCCTCGCCACTCCCGGACGAGATGTGGACTATTGGCAAGGAGAGGTGAACCGGGCGATTGGCCTGTCACTAGCGCCACGCACGCGTAAGGCGTATCAACAAGCATTCTATTCATATAGGGCATTTGCTACTCAATTTCACTTGCCAGAGACCTGGCCGATTCCGGTGGACCATGTTCTGCGGTTCATGGTTCACCTGCATGCACAGGGCCTCGCACCTCGCACCATAGCATCCAAGCTTTCGGCGTTGGCTTTTATGGCCAAAGTAGGGGGTCATGTGGATACCACCTCTGACTTCCGTGTGAGACATGTTTTGGAGGGGTGGGTGCGCGAGCGCGGGCGTTGCCCGGACGACCGGCACCCTATTTCCCCAGGGGTTCTTACCCAGTTGGCCCGGGGCTGGCCAGGCCTCTGTTTTGATCATTATGAGGCAGCCCTTTTTCATGCAGCCACAACGGTGGCATTTTTTGGAGCGCTCCGCGTCAGCGAACTCGTGATGCTGTCTAAGGCGGATGCAAGTCGTAGGGCACTGGAACTCGAAGATGTCTATGTTGCCAAAGACTGGGCCCAGTTGAGGATACGCTCCTCTAAAACAGATCAGCATGGCGTAGGCAGTGGAGTAAGACTGCTACGGTGTTCTTTGGCAGACATCTGTCCGGTTGGTGCCCTACAGGAATTCCTGGCACTGCGTGGCATGCACCACGGCCCGTTTTTCTGTCACCAAGATGGGTCTCCCCTTACTAAATTTCAGTTTTGGAAGGTGACAGCCAGAGCCCTCACCAGGGTGGGCCTACCAGGTGCCCGTTATGGCACACATTCATTCCGTATTGGTGCAGCCTCTACAGCAGCTGCTTTTGGGTACTCTGGGGCTGACATACGCAGCATGGGGAGGTGGGGCTCGCAATGTTTTCAGTTTTATGTGCGCCCACTCCCGCCATGAGTACCAATCCAGTCACCTTACCGCCTTTTTTCTCAATTTTCTTACAGACCCTGGGTGTCGTATTACACCGGTGACAGTATGGCTGGTGGGCCACAGCTATGTGCACAGGGCAGCGCGTTACGCTGCGGCGACAGAGTGGGGACCCCGACTGGGACTGGGTGACCACGCCAGTCTCGCATGGCATGGTAAGCCTGGGATGTTATGGCGGGAGCTGCGGCCTTTCCTTTTTTCTGGCCTGGGTGCTGACCCGCCTGACATTCTAATCATCCACCTGGGGGGCAATGATTTGGGCCAGGTTACCGGCTTATCGCTCAAGCATGCGATTTGCGAGGAACTCGCCTACTTGCATTATGTCTGGCCTGCCACAACCCTGGTTTGGTCGGACATTGTTCCGCGCCATTCTTACAGAGGGGGCGTTAACCTCCTGGCCCTTGACCGCGCTAGGCGCGCGGTCAATAAGGCAGTGGCGCGGTTTCTTGCCACCAGGGCTTGGGGACGGGTTAGTCATCACCCCGATATTAGTCTACAAAATTATGACTTGTACGCAGGGGATGGGGTCCATCTGTCGCGAGGAGGTATGGACCTCCTGTTGGGTGATTGGCGAGCAGGCCTGTTGACCGAGCTGACAGTCTGGGGGGGGGGCGTCAGGTCTTCTTTGAAGCCCCTCCGTGTGGCGGGTAGCACTGGTAAGGTAAACAGTATGACCCACAAGTATCCGGCAGGTTCGCAATTGACTGGACAACACTAGACAGGAATAAATTAGTTAAACGTTGTCCGGTCAACGACGAACCAGGCGATGGGGTGATGACGATTGCTAACCAGCATGCATCACCCCTGTGATTTCACGGATACGCGTCAGAGGGTGGGGTCATAAGTTAGTTATTGACTACGGTCAACAATTTGTTTGTTGTCAACAAACAAATTGATACAAATTGATACATTGTAACCAATTGCCGTTGGCAATTTTGGGGTGGTACCTTACCAGTGTTACTTCGGCCTGCTTGCCTTAGGAATTATGATTGGTCGTTTTACCAATACAAATTTATAATTCGGACTAGGGCATTGAATCAATAAATGTGGCCCTATGCTGTTATCCACTTTCAATGTTGTCTGTGTCCGTTATTGGGGGGGTGCGCCTGCAATGCAAGCGCGGCGCCAAAATGGCCGCCGCGCCCTTTGCGGCCCCCCCCCCACAGGACAGAGAATCCGGGTAGTTAGGGGCGTGGCCAGCTCCCTTATAAAAGGGGTGGCCACGAGGCAGCCGAGCTGCCATTTTACCTCAGCGACGGAGCGGAGAAGTTTTTTCCCCTCCACCCCCTCCCTAGTTAACAGTGTGATATTATGGTCGCTTCGGGGCCGGGTGGGAATTTTTGGTTGGGACCCATATTGGCTCCGGGTCCTGGCTTTTTTGCCCATCCCACACTGTTGCTATGGTTTGATATAGGGGTCTTTCTGTGTTCCTACTGTTGACTTTGGTCACATTGGCGGGTAGCACTGGTAAGGTAAACAGTATGACCCACAAGTATCCGGCAGGTTCGCAATTGACTGGACAACACTAGACAGGAATAAATTAGTTAAACGTTGTCCGGTCAACGACGAACCAGGCGATGGGGTGATGACGATTGCTAACCAGCATGCATCACCCCTGTGATTTCACGGATACGCGTCAGAGGGTGGGGTCATAAGTTAGTTATTGACTACGGTCAACAATTTGTTTGTTGTCAACAAACAAATTGATACAAATTGATACATTGTAATCAATTGCCGTTGGCAATTTTGGGGTGGTACCTTACCAGTGTCACTTCGGCCTGCTTGCCTTAGGAATTATGATTGGTCGTTTTACCAATACAAATTTATAATTCGGACTAGGGCATTGAATCAATAAATGTGGCCCTATGCTGTTATCCACTTTCAATGTTGTCTGTGTCCGTTATTGGGGGTGTGCGCCTGCAATGAGCTATATGTCAGTGTAACAAAATACAGGATGGCCCGTAAGTCCCTACCCGGCCACAAAGAGATTAGGGCTCTGCCGGGGGTGGGGGAGGAAGTGCTCCCATTGGGCTGGTGGGATGAACTCTTGCTGGGAGGAGGTAGGAAGTGCTCCCATTGGACTGCTGGGCAAAGGGGTGGGACATATACCCACGGAGAAGATGGGTAGGGACTTATGAGCCTGGTAGAGACTTACAGGCAACTCTGTAGTAGGACTCCCTGACAGGGGCTCAAAAGACATGCATTAGGGGTAATTGGGTCTACTCCAGCATCTATCATATATGGATGCCATGAAGAAGAGCAGACTAGCCCACTTCTAATATGACCCAAAGAGCAGGATATATGCCTGTCTGGGCAGTTTGTGCACCAGATCCAGGTCACACTGTTAGGCTTCCATTGACTTGCTTTGAGAGAAAAATATAGGGTTATAACATTTTTATTTTTCAACTGATGTACTTGAAATCTCGAGACCTTAGGGAGAGGCGTATACCTGCCAAGTTGCAAACTCCTAGCTTCAGTCTGAAACACTTTTAAAGTTTGGTTTAAATTTTTTTTAAAGGCCAAAACAACTTGTAACTCAAACAATTCACAATTTGTGCTCTGGATACAAACCAATCTGTAAATGTGCTTCACTTTATTCTGAAATCAACCTGGCCTTTCCATTTCATTTTAACCACAAACAAATTCATCAAAATAAGAGTTGTATAGCCAGTGATTTGGGCTTCGGCTGAATGAAATCTACAGCCCTAGTTCAGATCCAGAAACTAAACTGACTGATTTTGTCTGTTTTGGTTTGAACACCACCTCTGAGTGTTTCTCTACAAGGTTGAAAGGAAGTACATTCAGACACTGCACATATTCAACAAGCAACATTAGCAGAAGCTGCAAGACTAAACTTCCTCGCGTGTTCAAGTCAAGATATACAAACTTAAGAAAAACTGGGGGAAAATTGCCTTCCTAGGCAATTGACCTGAATAATTAATGGCAGGCCTTAACAATGCATGATCTGAGGATTGACTTGAGAGCATGTTTTGCTATGTGGTTGCCTTTAAATTATTAAAATTAATTTTTAAGAGAAGCCAATTACAGTTTATTCAGCCATGCCTGTTTCTTCTAGCATCTCAAGCATTCACCTCTCATATCTGCTTTGCTTTCAAATAGCAGAGCTTCTGGGGAAGTTATTGTATATTTATTGGGTGGAAAAACCGTAAAAATGAATCTTCATTTGAGGGGTCATATCACTAATCATTTAGTAAGCAAACTTGAGTTTGCAATACAAAACAAGAAAAACAGTCTCAATCAACATTCTCCCCCTCCCCCCTCCCTGAAAATTATTCTAGAAACATTTGGGCTTATATTTTTCTCAGAATTTGGGATTTTTTTTTACCTCACCACCCAGAATCCCCCATTCTTGGGCAATGTTTGTGGGATTCTTGAAATTCTAGATTTATATTAGTATTAGCTGATTACCCTGCCTTGCCAGTTTTTTTTTATTGTTTTGCTCACCTTTCCTGGCAGGGTCTGCACTTACGGTCATCCAGCAGCGGCGGCAGATTCATGGCTGGGCCCGCGGCGCAGATGCTGCTCCTCGCCGCTCCTTCCTCTTGGCCAGTGCTGGCCGAGGGTGCGGGGTGGCACCGGGGCATCCAGCAGCTGTAAGGCCTGGCCTGCCATGCAGCTGCTGCCGCCCACCACTCCTCCCTCCAGGCCGAGGGCGTCCAGTGTCAGCGGGACATCCAGCAGCAGCAGCATCTGTTTTATGGCCAGGCCTACCATGTAGCCGGTGCTCCTCGCTGCTCTGGCCTGATCAGCTGTGTGAGGGGGCATGGCGCCGGTCAGGCTGTGCCAGAGCCTGGTCCTGCTGTTGTTTCAGCCACTGCCACTGCCACCTCCTCTTGTGCCCTAGTCTCCGACATCTCTGTCACTGCCATTTTGGCCACTGTTGCCTTGTTCATTGCCTCATGAACTGACTACGCACATGTGCCACTGCCTGGATTGCCGTGTCGTGTACACGGACTTCTGCGCATGTGCACTACCGCTTTTCTTAGCCTTTCTTCCCATTGGATGGGGTGCCCCCTTGTGACCTATTTTTGGGGGCATAAACCACCAAATGGGGTTCGCTACCCTCCAGAGGCCATCTTGCCAGGCCAAGGAAAGTGTGTGGCAAGTTTCAGTGAGATCCATCCAGGGGTGTGGGAGCCCATCGCGGACATACAAATCCACACCTTTGTTTTATAGATATAGATGTACTTTAATGGAACCACAGCCATTGACTTGCATGTTCTTGGATCTCTTGTGTTTAATGGAAGAGTATTGCATTTACTTTTGATACCCTATTGCCCTTCCACTCCAACATTACAAAATAAAATGTTGTAATAACTGTTTAATATTTGTTCACAATGCAGTTAGTTTGTGACTATAGGTATATCATTACAGAGACTAAAAAGCTTGGTTGTGTCCAATGACCATAAAGACATGGTGAAAATAAGAGCACAGAAGTAGATGGGTCATAATGCATCATAAGGCCTTGCTTTTCTGTTGGGAACAAGGCATTCTGGGTTATATAGTTTATAATGAAAAACATGGCCTTCTGAGAAACTACAGCTGCGTAAACCCTGCTACAGACTTGGTTGCTTGAAATTTAACATCAACCATTGGTATGACAGTATTATTATTTATAAAGATGTGAAAATAATAATAATAATAATAATAATAATAATAATAATAATAATAATAATAATAATAATAATAATAATAATAATAATAATAATAATAATAATAATAATAATAATAATAATAATAATAATGTGTCAGAGATTACTCTGGGTTGAAACAATTTTTGCTGGAAAAATTCCACTCAGAGGATTTCATTTCATTTCATATTTACGTTTGTATGCCGCCCAATCGCAGAGTGCCTTACCATAATAAATTACCACATCAAAGTTACAATCATTATAAAAATATCAAAAACATAGCAAAAAGAAAATTATTGTATAAAAAGTCCATATCAGCATACATAATAATCATAACATAGCTCGCATCATGGCCCACACCAAAACCGTTGATAACCTCAGCAGCTGCTCATCTCCACGGCTGGGGCTGGGTCAATGGCGGCGTGTCCTGCCTCCCACCAGGCCATGAAGGCTCTTTTCAACCTGAGGATGCCCAAATGGGGCTCCTTTCATGTCCCTGTGCAGCCCCCGGGTATCGAAACCCAACCTTCCAGTCTCCAAGCTCAGTGTCTAAACCACTAAGCCACCTGGGGAGCTGCTAGAGAGAATTATAATAATGTGTCATGAAAGACATATCATGGGGGTCATTGAGAATCTCATCATTGTACCCCTTTTTGATTTGATTTGATTTTTAATTTGTACCCCGCCCTACTCAGCTTGTAGGCCCTTCCCATCTCAAGCCAGCCCTTGCCCTGATACTTCATCCCACCCTTTCTTTAATTGAAAAATAATAATAATGGATTTCATTATGCTGATTGCTCAGTTCTCTTATTAGCAAGTTAGAAATCTCTGTGTAGGTCATTCCAAGCAATGGGTCATGACCTCTCAGGGTTTTGGGAAGGAGGGTGGTCACTAGCAGTTCAGTGGGAGGGAGAATCAACCATGAAACAATTTTCACTTTCTTGTCTATCCTAGACCTCTGATAGAAATGTATGCTTCCTTTCCAAGATGTTAATAACAATGCTGGTAGTGGTGGGACTGTGGTGGCTTAGTAGTTAAGATGCAGAACTTGAAGACAGGAAGGTTGGAGTTTGATACCCAAGTGCTGCACGACGGAGTGAGCTCCCATTTCAGTCCCAGCTCCTGCCAACCTAGCAGTTTGAAAGCAAAAAATTGCAAGTAGATAAATAGGTACCACTTCAGTGGGAAGGTAAACAGCATTCTGTGCACTCTGGTGTCTAGTTATGCCTGCCACATGTCCACTGAAACATCTGCAAATACAGACAGTGCTAGCTCTTTGGATATGAACAGAGATGAGCACTGAACCCTAGGGTTGGATATAACTGGCTTAATATACTTAATAATATAAAACAGAGTGTTGAAGATGAAAGATGACATGCTTTTTAAAAATTCTGTCCAAGCATGTCTCTTCTCCAAAGCTCAGGATTCTCTCAGACACTCACTTTACCATGGTTGCTCATCAGGGCCTGCCCTACCATTAAGCAAAATGCATAAGAAAGCTGCTTCAGAAAGCTAGTTTGGGGTGTTATGATAGTGCAAACTATGGCTGTTTTTTAAAGGTATCATTAGTGGGGCTAGTATCCTGCCGTGTAAATGTGGATCACAGGGGAAATCATTGCGAGGTATCCCATTGTGTGACCAGCTGTGTGACTCATCTCACAACCAGTGTGAAAATGGAAAGATGACAAGGGACTTCCCTCTGAGGGGGGGGGGGAGGGTGTTATGTGATTTCTTTTTATTCTGCCTTCAAGCAACAGGATACTACTTTGTGTGTTTACTGCCTGTGTGTGGCACTTGTGAGAGTGTATGCCACAAGATAAATTGACCAATCTTATGCATTTTGACTTGTGGGAGAAGTGGGAGGACATTTGCCATTCCACCACAAGCAGCAAAATGCCAGTTCAACCAATGATGCCTTCTAGAAATGAAGCCCAACTCATTAAAGGTTCCTTTTACCTGAACCATGGGAGGTCTATATGCAGTGATGCACTCCAATTTTTTTTACTACCACCTCTGTGGGCGGGGCCAAATCTGTGGGTGGGACCAAATCTGTGGGCGGGGCCAAATCTGTGGGCATGGCCAATGCAATGGGGCATGGAGGTGGGCATGGCCAGCCAGGTGGGCGTGGCCTTGGGGAATTTCCGCTACCGGTTCTTCAGTGCATCACTGTCTGTATGCCATATTGCTGGTTTATTTTAATTTTTTAAAACATCATGCCATCAATACTTGGGCATCCACAATGTCACTGCATACAGTTCTGTGTGATAAAACCATCCTCGTGTTCCCTGTGATCAGGCTATTGCAAGCTCCATTATTTCACTCCATAAGAGCAGACAGCAGGAAAGACACCCAGAAAAAAGTGTAAAAAGTTGTGGAGCAATTACCCATCTACCCATTTACTCTCAGTCCATCAAGCCATCCATTCCCTGCTGCTTGACAGTGATCCAAGTAGGGTGGAGTAATGGGCTTTGGCTCTAGACACCAGAAGTCTAAATATGAGTCCACTGACGAATGTTAGGAAAATAAATTGCAATATTTTCTGATCATATTCATTTTCCTTTTATTAAAAAAAGACATACACTTCTTTATTTATTTTTTGGGGACACACACCACATTCTCCTCTTTCTTTTTCTGTCCATTAAAATGAATAGGAGAAATATGTAGTGCTGGTCGCTAATTATGGCTCTGCTACTTAGCAAGAGCAATTACACTTATATACCATCACATAGTGCTTATGGCACTCTCCGGGCAGTTCACAAAGTAATTAGCATTTTGCCCCAAACATGCTGGGTACTCATTTTATCAACCTTGGAAGGAAGGAAGGCTGAGTCAACCTTGAGTCCCATCAACTCACAGTGTCAGCAGTTGGGTTGCAGTACAGCAGTTCTCAAGTGGCTAAGACACTGACTGGAAGGTGGGAGGTCAACAGTTTGATTCCCGAGTACTGCAGGACGGAATGAGCTGCTGTCTTTGCCCCAGCTCCTGCCAACCCAGCAGTTCGAAAGCAAGAAATTGCAATTAGATAAATAGGGACCACTTTGGTGGGAAGGTAAACAGTGTTCCATGCGCTCCTGTGTCTAGTCATGCCTGCCACATGACCACGGAAATGTCTGCAGAAGCAGACAGCGCTGGCTCTTCGACTTTGAAACAAAGATGAGCACTGAACTCTAGAGTCAGATACGACTGGCTTTCGAGCAAGGGAAACCTTTACCTTTACCTTGACCGCAGTTTAACCACTATGTTATGAGGGCTCTTATACTGTACTTAATCAGGCATTTATGAATAAATTAAGAATGGAATAAGATAAACTCAATGGAAATTGCAACCTAGCATGGGACTGATATAAAAAGAGCTAAATTCTCGGTGGTGGTGGTGGTGGTGGTGGGCAAGAAGGAGAAAAGGAACCCAGACTGCCACCGTAACGCTGTTCACTGTATCCACACTTACTGCTCTAGCACTGTAACTGGACCAAACGAAGGCTGTGTTTTTGTTTTAAAAAATACAATTGGCACCAAAATGTTGCAGTGTAAGGTATTTATTCCATGTTTCCATCGTTCAGACAGGCATGGCTTTTGTCAGGATACTCTGCTCCACTGCGCAAGCATGCACATGCACACACATGGAGAGTTGGATGGGGGGGGGGGAGAGAGAGAGAGCTAACATTCTCACAGCCATGAAGAGCATTCTCAACATCTTTGCAATCATAAAACCATTCAGTTGACACTGAGCTGTTTCGGAATTCCCTCCTCTAATGTTCCCTCTCACGTTTTGTCTGCTTACTGACAAAAACTGGAATTTTTCCAAACCTGATAATATCTCCTTGCAGTCTATGTATGGTGTTACCTAGTCCAAATAAGTATCAGGCTTCCCCTCTGGAAATTGGAAATGGGGAAGGATAAAAATGAAAGAAACTCAGGTGTTTATTCACATGTCTCCCTTGTAAAGGCAGTTGGGTACTCTGGCCATAAGTTGCCTTGAGGAGATCATCAAACTACCGACCAGCAACCAGTTTCACAGACAGAACCAAAGAAGTCCCCTTGCCTCTGCCCTTCCTTCCTCTCAGGCTGGGTAAACCCTACCTCCCTTGCCACCACAATACTTGATGTCCTTCCTCCATTCTTCAAGGACAATTGCAGAGTTGCTTATCATCCTGTAAATCAGCCATGGCAATAAAACGCTGGCATCCTGAGCAATAGCTTTTCTACTAATGTACTACTTTGCAATTGCTGTGCGTATCCAACATATTAATGACACAAATTCATTACGATAAATGAAGATCTTGACTGGCAGCAGGCCAGTGCCAAAAGGAGTGTCACACTTTGCCGTTGCCATTTGGCAAGTCGAGACTTTTCAGATGCAAAAGTTTAGTGTGGAGCCATGGCAGCAGGGGTGGTGGCAATGGCCTTTCCTAGTTGATGTGGCAAAGAGGGCCTGCTGCACTTTCCAATGCTAAGGAAAGTTGTTTTCACATGCTGTTAATTAGGAAGAGTCATTTCTAGACAAGTTTTTTTTTAAATGACATCAACCCATATTGTAAGTAGAGATGAGATTTTCAAGGTTTAAGGTTTCATCCATGAGGTGGTTATGCTGAAGGCAAGGAGAACCAAACTGTTGTAGAATATCAAATTGTAAGTTTGAGAAATCACTTTAAAACATTTGTTGTTGTTCAGTCGCACAGTCGACTCCGACTCTTTGCAACCCCATGGACCATTTTCCTCCAGGTGCCTCTGTCCTCCACCATCCCCCTCAGCCCTCCCAGCTCTGTGCCCATTGTGTTTACAATACCATCTAGCCATCTCATCTTTGGCCTCCCCCTTCTTCTTTTGCCCTCCACCTTTCCCAACATCAATGCCTTCTCAAGTGAATCCTCCCTTCTCATTTGATCTCCAAAGTATTTTAGCTTTGTCTTTACTATTTGACCTTCCAATGAGCAGTCAGGGTTAATTTCTGCTAAGATTGACCTATTTGTTCTCCTCGCTGTCCATGGGACTCTCAAAACCCTCCTCCAACATCACATTTCAAAGGCATCTATTCTTCTGCGTTCAGCCTTCCTAATGGTCCAGCTCTTGCATCCATATATTACTACTGGGAATACCATTGCTTTGACTATTCTAATTTTTGTTTTCAATGTGATGTCTCTACTTTTCACTATGTTCCCCAGGTTTCTCATAGCTTGTCTCCCAAGAATCAGTCGCCTTTTTATTTCATGGCTACAATCCCCATCTGCAGTGATCTTTGATCCTAAGAAAGTAAAATCTGTCACTGCTTCTACCTCTTCCCCATCTATTTTCCAGGAACTGATTGGGCCTGTTGCCATTATCTTGGTTTTCTTGATATTGAGTCTCAAGCCAGCTTTTGCACTCGCCTCCTTCAGCCCAATCAAGAGATTCTTTAGGTCTTCCTCACTTTCTCCCATTAGGGTGGTGTCGTCTGCATATCTCAGATTGTTGATGTTTCTCCCAGTAATTTTAATCCCATATTGTGATTCCTCCATCCCTGCATTGCACATTATGTGCTCTGTGTATAGGTTGAATAAGCAGGGTGACAAAATGCATCGTTGTCTTACTCCTTTTCCTATTCCAAACCACTCTGTCATTCCCTGTTCTGTCCTAACTGTTGCTTCTTGGTTCGTGTACAGATTTCTCAGGAGGCATATGAGGTGCTCTGGTATTCCCATCTCTTTAATTACTTGCCACATCTTGTTGTGGTCCACACAGTCAAATGCCTTGGTGTAGTCAATAAAACAAAAGTAGACTTGTTTCTGGTATTCCTTTGTTTTCTCCATGATCCAACGTATGTTGGCAATGTGGTCTCTAGTCCCCCTGCCTCTTCTGAAACCAGCCTGCACCTCTGGTAATTCTCTCTCCACATGCTGCTGAAGTCTATCCTGTATTATCTTGAGCATCACCTTGCTGGTGTGTGGAATGAGCACGATTGTTCGATAATTTGAACATTCTTTGGCATTGTCCTTTTTTGGGATTGCGACGTATACTGATGTTTTCCAATCCTGTGGCCACTGTTTTGTTTTCCAAATCTGCTGGCATATTGAATGCAGTAATTTGGTCTAAATAAACCTATTTAGTTATATCTAACTGCAATGGAAATCACTGTTGCCCACCCTCTCTTGGGCTCGGTCTATTACAGCACTCATAATTCCATGAGAATGGGTAAAGTTAGTTAGGGGGGCTTTGTGGTTGTTGAGAGTTGGAAGAGGTAGAGAAAAGGAGAATTGAAAGTTGGTGGTGGAAGGTGGTGGACCCGACAATTGAATATTTGATTCAACCAGCCTAGTGTTGTTTGTGTTCCTTCAAGCCTTAAATATCTACTTTCACTGTTTCATGCTTTAATTTTCACCCGAGTCTGTTTGGTCAGGGGAAGTAGTAGATGCCAGCTCATATACTGCTGGAATTATGCTTTAGTGGAACACCACAATTTTATTTAGGAACCCAGAGGTAGGTTCCAGAGGAGAAAAAAAATTAAATAATCTTGGCATATAGGAGCCATGGGCACATTAAAAGTCCATCCCAAAGTGAAGCATGCCAGCTCTCTGTGAAAGTTCACTGAATTTTTAAATTGGGAGGGAACCATGCACTACTCTCTGTGTCTGTGTCTGTGTGTCTGTGTCTGTGTGTGTGTGTCTGTGTGTGTGTGTGTGTATGTGTGTGTGTGTGTGTGTGTGTGTGTGTGTAGCTCTCCAAAATTCACTTTTCCTACCCCCTTGATAAACCCCACAGAATCATTGAGCTGACTAGAGTTGGAACAGAAAGCTGAATTAGAGTGACCTTCATCTGTAACCATCCTAGACTGCATGAGAGGTGGGGGAAATACAGAGAGATACTTTAATATAGAAATATAGAAATACAATAAGCAATTAGAAATGTGATAGATCTTCAACAGGAGGGAAACTGCTTTGGGTCTGCAAGGGCTAAATAGCTGACTCTGAACCACAACATAATTAGCTGAAATATGTGAACTTCCCTCAGTTAGACTAAATCAGCTTAAATCCAATTACTCCATGTTAACTGTCTTGTGGATTGGGTTGTAAAAAGTTTAGGCATCTTCGGTTTGGCCCAGTTGGGAGAGTTTAAAAGGAAATAGAACAATTATCAAAATGTAACAAATCTGAAATACCCCCCAAATCTTTCAGGTTCCTTCTAACTGAAGATCAAACGCACACGTGGGCATGCTGCATTTCACAGATTCCATCATTTGGAAGAACTAGATATCTGAACTAAGTAGTGCCTAAACTGTTTAGGACTTCATGTGCCAGAATTAGGTCCAGACAACAGGGAACCAGAGCTCGGTGAGCTGCCAAATTCAACACTTTCTACAAAATGAAGGACAGCAACACATAGAGAAATATTACACATAGTCTAGCTATTGGAAGAACATGAAGGAAGACAGGTCTTAAACTTGCAGTTTGCTGGCCCTAATGTTAGGCAGAATGAGATAGCTTCTTAGGAAGTGGAGGCTAGGGATGGAGGGATGAGTGGCAGCAGCCAGTGCCTTCTAAGTTCAGTAAGTGATCTTGTCCATCAGCCCCTTAAGCCACTGTGTTATTATGGGGTGTATGACAGAGAATGCTGACTTTTCACCAATGTTGATTCAGCTGTCACTCCAGTCAGCTTCTGTGCAGAGTGTGCAGAAGATGCCAACCTCTTCTTTACCTCAGGAAACAACATCCTGCTGGCAGCCCTGCTTACCAACTGTCTTTTCAATCCATGACAAATAAAGGTAAGAAAAAAGCAACACAAAACCAACTCATCCCATATAACCTATTTTCAGCCTAATAACATATCTTCCCAACTCTTGTAGCACCACAAATGCCATGCTCTGTATTGTTTGCTGAGAGAAAGGTAGGAATCCCTGCTCCCTCATCCCCACTCCAAAAACCTTGATCTGCAAGTCACAGATTTTGGATCCATGTGATGTTTACATGCATCTGAAAGTGTCTCAGCTAGTCTCAAAAGGGCTTGAAAAGAACACTAACATATATATTTTTGTCCCCCCTGCATTAACACTGGAGAGGGCTAAAGGACTGAAAGTTTCTGTTCAGTAATAAGGCTGAAAAATAAAATGGCAAATGAAGGCATCTCCTTTGTTCAGCATCTGCTATGCAGATGATCCCACAAGGAAAAAGAAGCAATTAATCCCTCTGGATTGGTTTGTAAGATCCAGATCGAACATTTCTTGATTAATGAACATTTTGACATGCCTTCTGAGACTATCTGGTTGGTTCATAGGCAGAGAAAGAGGTCGTTCCCTGCAGCCTAAGGATCTGTTTGGAACTCAGTAAAGACGCCATAAGGAAGAAAAGCACCGCTAGCTCAGGGATTAGCAGAGACCAGTAATTGCCCTGGATAACAGTGTTATTATCTACTGTTTCTAATAGCACTTAAGGTAATTTTTGGGAGACCATTTGTGATTTGGTCTCTTTCTCTCTCTTGTGTATATAGCAAATAGTAGACATGGCAGAGAGCAGGATGAAAGATGAGCTGATTGTATTAGCACACAAATTGCAGGCTTTCAGAAACTATTTTGGAAAAGCAACCTAGGCTTTGCTGATTTCAGTTAGAATGTTTGGTACCAAATATGCACGAGAGGAACACCAGTCTGCCCAGTTCCAACAGTAGGGCAGCCCATGCTGGACATTGTCAGATTTTTCTCCCCATTTCAGATTATCCTGGCAATTAAAATATCAGACATGCTGGAAAAGGCTGATTAGATTTTTAAAATAGGAATGGCATGCAATGTCTCAGCTCCTTTACATGTTAAATTACATGTTGTAAGCTTTGGGAAAAGCTGAGCTGACAGTTCAAAGTGCAAATCTTGCAAAAGCAATGCATACATACACAAATGAATGCAAATGTGTTTGGTTTTTATTCACATATTGCAGGTTAATTTTCACTTTACTTACACAAAAATTAAACTTCTAAAAACCAGCATTTTCTGAGGTTTTTAACAAAAGATTTTGGCAAATATTTTTAGCACACAGGAGGAAAAAAATCAAAATCATTTTACACATCTGCGTCTTCATATTAGCAAATGGATCCTCAAGTTCCATTTAACAGAACACAAAATCAGCCATAGAAAGTATATTTTTGATTTCTTTATTCATGTTAGGGTGTTACATAATTACCGTGCAATGCCTCTGGAGTGGAAGGGTTGACAAACTCTAGGGCATTGCCCCCAAAATGCCCAAGTTTACTCGCGATGCTTTCTGCTCTTTGGGGAGACTCCTCCTCTTCCCCAATGGAAAGTATATAAGATATGAATATAGTTTAAAAATGTTTCAATAAACAAACCTGACATTAAAAAGACAAGCTGAAGAAGCAGCAAAAGTTATAGGATCACACTAATCAAAAACAAACTATCTTTCTCTGCTTGGTCTATTTATTATGGGAAGTGTAACAACCTGATTTTTACTTAACGTATAATAACAACATGTAATAAACATCAGAAAATGCCATCATAAGAGAATGTATTTTCATCTTTGGCATTCCAGATGAAACACAAAAAATGACTCTTGTTAGGAACATAGGAGAAAAAGCTCTGAATTTTGGTATGAATCAATTGAATTAAGGATCTGTTAAACCCACAGGCAAAATGAATGTATTTGCAAAGGAAAAATCCCACTTCCTAAGATCCTGTTTCCGACTGTAAAGGAAAACAAAATCAGATAAAAGCAAGGAGAAGTGCACCCAAATACATTATGATCAAGTAAATAGACACATTCAGATCAGTTGATACAAACATTCATATAACAGAAATAGGACATACACACATTAATTCATTTTGTGTTGATTTTTTTTAGGAGGCAGATTTTGCCATTTGCCAGCTTTCAGATCATGAGAACATGATTTCAGTAATATGATGCATTCCTTATGAAAACATTATAAAAATGAGGAAGCAATAAATTCCTCAAAACTGATATTCATAAATTTGCCCAACCCCATTCCCTGTTCTGAGTCCTGGATTTCTCATGCCAGGTATGTAGCCTCTCTATCCAGTAACTTAGTATTGTAGCATGTTTCCTTCCTTCCCTGTCTCTGTATGCTCCCTGACCTGAATGGAATATTTCAAAACCTGATTTTTCCAGCTGTGCACAGACCCTGTCAGACCTTCATACCCTGGCAAGACTTCTTTTAAAGGTGTGGTGAAAAGACCAAATGCAGATTGTACTTTGTTCTTTGATAACAAAGTAGGTGCTACATCGAAATAAAAAATTGGCCATGTAATTCCTTCATAAAAAGGAAGATGAGTGCTGGGCATTACCTCTATGGGGGTCATTAAGAGGTTACAACAAGATGAGCTTTTGAAGTCTCCAGAACTCTTCGTCGGGTAATGATGGTATGAAAACTGGAGTTCAGATAAAAAGTACAAAAATTGGGACATATAAAATGAAAGCGCGGTGCCAAAATGGCCGCCGCGCTCTTTGCGCCCCCCCCCCACCCGGACTCAGACATCCGGGTGAGTTAGGGTGCGTGGCCACCCCTCTATAAAAGGGGTGGCCACGAGGCAGACGAGCTGCCATTTTAGAAATAGCAACGGAGAGGAGAAGTTTTCTCCGTCGCTGTTTGCTTTCCAGTCTTCGGCTGTTTAGCCCTTGAAACTTTCCCAGCCGGGAAAGGAGGATTCGAGCATGCAGAGCCTTGGTTCGCTTGGCTACTGTGTGCTTTGGCGGTAGGTTTTTGATCCTTCAAAGGGATCCTACTTTTTCTTTGAAGACATGCCTCCCAAACGGAAGGCACCGGCGAGGAAGCCGCGGCCAAAGGGGAGGACTTTTCCTGTCCCTGCGCAGGACGGAGGCCAGCCTTTGGGTCGTAGGACCAGGGCTGCACCCCCGCGGCAGGACACTGTGCCAGCCTTGCCCACTGATACCAGTGGGGCTACTCAGGCTGGCACTTGGCAGCCGGGCTCCAGCTTGGTGGCTGGCCAGCTACAGGCTGGCCCCTCAGGGGCTTCGGCCCCCAGCCCACCATTACCGGCCATTGGTCAGGGCAGCGTGGGAGGGCCTGGTGTGGGCATACAACTCGTTCCCCCTCCGGCCCCCATGGGCCAGAGTTTTGGGCATGGCCCTATTCTGGCCCTGGCTCGCCTTTCGGGTTACCTTTCCAACTGTCTAGTGGGCCGTCCGGCCTACCCGGCCCGCCTTATGCTGGGGGCTCTGTGGCAGTGGATGCTCTGTTAGCATGTTTGGCAGTGCTGGAAGCATCCTTGGGCATTGCACAGCATCCTGTGGAGGGGGGGCGCTTCTATTTCTTCACCAGGGGCCCCTTCGTCGACCCCGGCTACCTTGCCGGCCACTATGCTTCAGCGGGCGGCCAACCGGGTCGAGCTGCGTGAGACGGTCCGGCTGGCCCAGCTGGTGTCTCGCAGCTCCCCATTCTACCTGATGTCCAGGCTGGGAGCAGTCGGGGGTGATCCCAGGGCTCGATTCCGGTCGCGAGCTCCGACGCCCGCCGTGGGCCGGAACCCCCGGTGGGGGCGGCTCACGGGGGTGCAACTAGTGAGTATCAGTTTCAATTTAAGTGCACCAACACCACAGCCCACTTACAGTGGTGGGGTTCAGTGGCCCTGGCCTCGTCACGTTGATGCAAGCAGGCATCAGTTACCATCTTATCCCAGTATCCCATGGTTTCTAAATGGTCCCTCGTTAAGGGTGGGGATGTCCGCCCCTGGGGCAGTGCCGAGCATCGCAGGGGCTGTCCAGGTCCTGCTGCGTATGCTCTTTATACAGAATGTGCCATCGATGGCTTTGCCAACGGCTGGTTATTCCTTGCCCCTGGGTGATCGTTTGTCGCAGGTCACGAGGGATAAGATCTGGAGGGGAGTACGTGGATATTCTCCCTATTGAACTGTGAGCCCACTGAGGAAGAGAGAGAGGGACGGGACGACAGAGACTAAGAGCTGTCCCGTCGTCGTAAGTCACCGCGCACCTGGGTCAACTGGTGGCCAGCATACCTTATGTATATGGTGGTATGCCTCAGGGCCCGGCCTGATTGGGCCACCCCAATGGTTCAATCCCTTGATGATAATATTTACAGGGCGATGGTTGATTTCATGGGCCCATCGCAGTTGGCTTACGATGAGGAATTTGGATGAGGGTGGCCCTACATCCTGAGATGAGGTGGGATGAGCCCTGTCAGCAATTGTTGCTCTTGTACATGACTCCCACGTGACTGGCACCTGGTGATAGGTACCATTGTGATCATGCTGTGCAGCGGGCTGCTCAGACACAGGCTCCACGCTAACTGGTGGGGCAGGGGGTTCCGGCCCACCTGCTGTGTTGGACCTGCTCAGCTAGCGACGTGTGTAATAAGCGCCAGTGTCGTTACCGACTTGGGTGCCCCCCTTTTGCGCTGGCCCCTATGCCGCCTCCGCATGCCCGCGGGTTGGTGGGTTACGGGGCAGAGGTAGGGGTGCACAGGGGGCAATCAGAGCTCCGTCTGATGGAACTAGCCATGTCAAAGCCCCCCCCTCCCCAATTAGTGTACTCATGCTGGAGCGGTGGCACTCAGCTTATCCAAGAAGGGTTGATGCGGGGTACCTGCTGGAGGGTTTTCAATGGGGCTTTTGTATTCCATTCGGGGGTGTTAGGGGCCCCAAGATGCTACTGATCTAGTTCCCTTGAAAGGTAACGAAGAGGTTGCTCCACTGAGCACAGCTAAGGGAGTTGAGGCTATGAGAGTAGCGGAGCCCTTCTTGGAACCACCTTTCCTAATTTGAAGGTCTCCCCTATGGGGCTAGTACCATGGTAGAACCGGGGTGAATGTCGTTTAATCCTCCTTTTAGCTTACCCTGTGGGTTCTTCGGTCAGGGATGCCATTCCCGATGACCTTTTTCAGTCAGGTTAGCATCGTTTATTCAGCCCCTAAGGGTGGTACGCTCATGCGGTCCCGGTGCTTTCCTGGCACAGTCTGATATGCACTCGGCTTTACGTTTATTGCCTGTGAACCCAGGGGATTTTGAGCTATTGGGTTTCAGGTTCCAAGGGGAATTCTACTTAGATAAGGCCACTGCTCTATTCCATGTTCGGCATTCGAACGATTCTGTACTTTCATTCAGTGGGCCTTTCCTCGCAGGTCGGGGTCCCGGTCTCTAGCCCATTACCTCGATGACTTTTGGTTCGGGGGTGGACACATGCACGCGTCTCCTCACTACATTTCAGACACTCATGTGGGAACTGGGTGTCCCCTTAGCGCCTGAATAGACCGAGGGCGCAGCTATTAAGCTCACATTTATAGGCATTGGAATTGACTCTGTCGCACAGGCATCTGGGTTACCCAGGGATAAGGTGGCTCGGATCTCTGCGGCGATTTTGGCATTGATTGCCAAACATAAAGTGTCCCCTTGTGAGCTGCAGCTACTTCATGGCCACCTTAGCTTTGCCTGCAGGGTGGTTACACCCGGCAGAGCATTGGCCAGGCGCCTGTGTGACGCCATGACTGGCCTGTTAAACGTCACCACAGGGTCCGGCTGATCAGGAGCATATGGGCGGACCTTCCGGTCTGGCTCAAATTCCTCCAGGGATTTAACGGGGTCTCTTCCTGGAGATCGGACCTTATGGTCTGCCCTAGATTTCAAGTACAGTCGGATGCCTCCGACTCCCTGGATTGTGGGGGTTTACTCTGAGGGTAGGGGGAGGGTTTCATGCATGGCTGGGCACGGATCGCCTCCGCGATCTTACCTTCCTTGAGTTTCTTCCCAAATTGGGGAGCACTGATGCTATGGGGCGACGAGTGGGCCAACTCAGTGGTCCATTTTTGGTGTGACAATGCGGCAGTGGTGCACATTGTCAACACCCAGATGTGCAAATCCCCCAGGGTCAGGGCATTAGTTTGTCAAGTCTTTGAGAAGCCTACGCCTAAATGTGCTGTTCAGGGCCAGACATGTTCCAGGTATTAATAACGATATCGCTGATGCTTTATCCCGCCTGCAGATCCCCCGTTTCCGTGCCTTGCTCCGGAAGTAGAGGAATTCCACTCGCCACTACCGGCCGATATTTGGACATTTGGCGAGGAGAGGTGAACCGGGCATGTCATTGGCACCTCGCACGCGTAAGGCGTATCAACATGGTTTCATGCGATTTAGAACTTTTTGCGAGTAACTACAGTTACCTCAAGCGTGGTCAATATCTGTGGACCAGGTTTTATAATGCATGTTTATCTTCGCAGTCAGGGTTTGGCCCCCCGTACTATAGCCTTTGGGCTTTCGGCACTGGCATTTATGGCCAACGTGGGGGGGGGGGGTTTCAATGACTGCATGAGTTACTTCCGCATGCGTCGTGTTTTGGAGGGGTGGACACGTGAACATGTCTGCCGCCCGGACACGCGTCACCCCAGTTCGCCAGAGTTTCTGACCCACCTTGCTCGAGGCTGGCATGACTTATGTTCGGATAGGTGTGAAGTGGTTCTTGGTCACGCAGCTACCATGGTAGCCTTTTTTGGAGCGCTCCGCATCAGTGAGTGGGTGCCAGAGTTGGTACCATCTGTGTAAGGCAGATGTGTCTCGTAGGGCACTGGAACTCGATGACGTCTATATCACACATGAGTGGGCTCAATTGGGGATACGGTCATCAAAGGTTATTCAGCATGACGTAGGCAGTGGAGTCAGACTGCTACGAAGTTTAATTGGAGACATCTGTCCGGTTGGTGCCCTACATGAATTTTCAGCAGTGCCTGCTGCGCGCCCCAGCCTGTTTTTCTGCCACCAGGATGGGTCTACCCTTACCAAAGTAAAGTTACTGAGGGTGACCAGTGCCGCGCTTCGCAGTGTGGGCCCGTTTTGGCACCCATTTATTTAGGCTAGGCGTCGCGTTGATCGCGGCTACGTTTGGGGTACTCGGAGGCGGATATTTAATATGTACGTCCCCTCACTGTATGAGTACCTAGTTATGTCCTTCACCTTTTCTCCTCTTTTACAGATCCTGTGTGTCTCTGCACACCGGTGGCAGTGGGGCTGGTGGGCCGCAGCTATGTACACTGGGCAGCAGTATATGCTGTGGCGACAGAGAGTGGACCCCGACTTGGGCTGTGTGCGTCCGCACGTATGCGATGGTATGGTATGCACGGCACAAGGGGGCAGGAACTGTGGCCATTCCTGATGTCCGTCAGGGATGCTGGACCACCCGATGTTCTTAATAGGCAGCCTCGGCGGCAATGATCTTATACGGATCACTGCTATTCCTAAACTGTCGAGGGGCAGTGACCTGGCATTTTATATCATGTATGACTTACACATGGTCGCTATGGTCTAACATCGTGCCGAGACACCATTTTAGGGGAGACGTGGATCTCCGTGGTTCGGACTGTTCCGGCAGTCAGTGGACAGGGCTGTTGCTCGGTCCCTTGCTGAGCATGGCTGGGAGACAGCCATTGGACACCTGTGGATAGGCTTACAAAATTTTTTTGCTGGTAGGCAGGGGAAGGGGTCCACCTGTCGGCTGGAGGTATGTACCTCTTTCTGGGTGTGGTGCAAGCAGGCCTGGCGACCGAGCTGACGGTCTGGGGGGGGCGGTGAGTCATCATGGACGCCTCCCCGTGTGGCGGGTAGCACTGGTAAGGTAAAGATTTATGACCCAGAGGTATCCGGCAGGTTCGCAATTGACTGGCCAACACTTAGACAGGTATAGGTGTAATAGCTTTGACTCGTCAACGACAAACCAGGCAAGGGGTGATGGCAGGAGCTTTTCAGCATGCATCACCCCGTGATTTGATGGATACACATCATAGGGTGGGGTCAGTAGATAGTTTATTGACTCCGGTCAACAATTTGTTTGTGTCAACAAACATATTGATACAAATGGATACATTGTAGCCAATTGCCATTGGCAATTTCGGGAGGAACCTTACCAGTGTTACTGCAGCCTGCTTGCCTTAAGAATTACAATTGGATGAATACACCAATTGAAAGTTATAATTCGGACTAGGGCATTATTCAATAAAAGTGGCCCGATGCCTTTATCCATATACCGGTGTCTGAGTCTTTCTTTGGGGGGTGCGCCTGCAATGAAAGCGTGGCGCCAAAATGGCCACCGCGCTCTTTGCGCCCCCCCACCCGGACTCAGACATCCGGGTGAGTTAGGGGGCGTGGCCACCCCTCTATAAAAGGGGTGGCCACAAGGCAGATGAGCTGCCATTTTAGAAATAGCGACGGAGAGGAGAAGTTTTTCCCTCCACCCCCTCCCTAGTGAACAGTGTGATATTTTGGTCGCTTCGGGGCCGGGTGGGAATTTTTGGCCTGAACCACAATTAGCCCTTGGTTTCTGGCTTTTTTGCCCATCCCACACTGTTGCTAGTGTTTGAGCAAAGGGGTTTTTCTTTGACTTTGGTCACTTTAGGCGGGTAGCACTGGTAAGGTAAAGATTTATGACCCAGAGGTATCCGGCAGGTTCGCAATTGACTGGCCAACACTTAGACAGGTACAGGTGTAATAGCTTTGACCGGTCAACGATGAACCAGGCAAGGGGTGATGGCAGGAGCTTTTCAGCATGCATCACCCTGTGATTTGACGGATATACGTCATAGGGTGGGGTCAGTAGATAGTTTATTGACTCCGGTCAACAATTTGTTTGTGTCAACAAACAAATTGATACAAATGGATACATTGTAGCCAATTGCCATTGGCAATTTTGGGAGGAACCTTACCAGTGTTACTGCAGCCTGCTTGCCTTAAGAATTACAATTGGATGAATACACCAATTGAAAGTTATAATTCGGACTAGGGCATTATTCAATAAAAGTGGCCCAATGCCTTTATCCATATACCGGTGTCTGAGTCTTTCTTTGGGGGGTGCACCTGCAATGCCTATGGCTCCTGAAGCCAGACTGCCAACCAAGCAACAGGTAGTCTCTCCCCACTGTGTTGGAGAATATCTTACCAACTCTGCCAATTGCCTGAGGTGAGGCTACTTATTTTGGTGGGATAGTAGAAGAAAAAATATGAAGCTAGGCTTCAGTCTTTACAAAAGCAAAACATTTTGGTATCACAACAGGATAAAAGAAGTAAATTTCAGCAAAATAGGTATTCATACTTAGCCGGCAGGAGGAGGTGGACTCATCATTGAGGCTCAGTCTCATGGAAGATAAGCTGGTAGCATGAATGTGCCTTAATCTACTGACAAACCTATTTCAGTGGCAGCTGATATCTTTTGAGCTGGTAGAAAGAAGCAGGGGTAAGAGAGTCAAGAAAAGAATCAAACTGTCCATACTGCAGCAATTTGTACATTGTTAAAAATGGAAGCCAAACAAAGGCTCAGGTTATAGCTAAGATTATTTACAAACAAAAAAGTCACTGGATGGAAATCATACTTTCAGTGAGTGAGAGTTTGGGTCTGAACCCCAAAGCATTGCTTTACACTTGTATCTGACTGGAAAAGCATATTCACACATCACCATAGAGAACGAAATCCAAGCAAACATCTTTAAATTTCAGTACTGCAAAACTAGGACTGGACCCCATCTCCAACCCACAAAACACAGAACAGCACAAAAAAAGTACTTCTTTGAATCCACATTCTCCTCCACCACCAGAAGGTCATTGTACAGCATCCAAAATCCACTTGTACACATGAGCATCCCCATTACAACTATCTTCTAATCAGAAATAATACTGAGAAACAGTACATTTCAAACTAGGGTTTGGACTTTCCAGTTAACCAAATAAGGAGGGGGGCTCAAAAAAGAGGCTGATCCAGTGGTAGGCATCAGCAGGTTCACACCAGTTTGCCAGAACCGGTAGCAGAAATTCTGGCTGGCCGTACCCATCCAAGTATTGAAATAAACTAGTCCTAATTCGGGTGCAACGCAGGGCTTCCCCCCTGGCTATGCCCACCATACCACACCCATGGTGTGGTAGTAAAAAATTTTTGGAGCCCACCACTGGGCTGATCCTTTTGGTTTCGAAAGCTTTTGAGGCTTCCTGATTGAGAAGAACAACTAACATCTGTGCTGTTTGGGATTCCAAAAGAGGATGCTGAAGCTTAGGCATTCTTACTGATTTCATCTCATGGGTTAGTTCCATTTGATATGCAAAATCTCCCATCATTTTCTTGCTGCTGCTCCTGCTGTCCTGTCAGATTCTCCTGTTATCTTCCACTCTGCCATTTCCCATCCAGCACAATCCCCATTCTCTCCTTCCTCACACACTCTCTTTTCATTTCCTTCCCCCCAAATGTAAGTTTGTCCCCCAAAATTTATGTTTTTGAGTTTACATTAAAGCCTGGTACCAGTAAGAACTCCAAAATGAAAGAGGAGCTCACTGGAAGATCCTGAAATGAACATAAAACGAAGATTTCTCCCTTGCATAGCACTAATTCAAACATCTAACTTACCCAGGTCAACTTTTCTTCAAGAATAGGCACAGAGTGCTTTTTAGAAGTCTAACCAGTTTGACTCAGATCTGCTAATTAAGACCGTGTCAGTCCTATTCCTGGGTTAAGGAACCATTGTCACTCCATTTATTATCTGTGTCTTTACTTCAATATGAGCCTCCTCGAATACTGTGGTATTTTTTAAAAATCACAATCGGATGTACCTGGTATTGGCAACCTTGTGTTGCCAGCTAATCTTTCTCACACTAGAGCAAGTGTAAGGAACTGCAGAATGAACTCATCAAAAGGTGCCTTCATTTTGACAATTTCACCTCTGGCCTAGACATGGAAGAAGAAGAAATATGAATCTCACCGTGCTGGAATAAATATAGAGCTATCTCTTTGCACTCCTGAGTCTGAAGAAATAACATTGTTAGTCTTTAGAGTATTTTGCCTTTTCTCCCTCATTTGCATTTTTCTATTATTGTTTTACAGTGGCGGAATTTGCATTCCTTACCGTATCTGATACTGCAAGATATTTAAATTCTTAATAAAGGTATGCACATAACATAACTTACTTTCCCCCCTTTTTTTCCACCACCTAACTATCAGTTTCTAGTTTTCCCCAACTGTACATTCTGCGCCCAACAGTACACTAAAATCCTACTCTGCCATTGATCAATTGGTCCCAGCTGGAATAAACAGCTCACTGGCAGTGCCGGTTTCTTGTTTTGTGCCTGAGCCTTGGTCTTACACAGTTTTGGAACTTCACTCATATGCTATTCATAATTGGTTGTTGGGCCACTAGACTTCTTGCCAATTCTGTTCAGCTGCCTTTATGTCTTGCTTCATCCCTTGTTTTTCCTCTTTTAGTTGTTTAAAAAATAAATATGAAGAGCCATTTTGGCTCAGATTGGAAGCTTGTCTTTTCCACTGCTTAGTCTACACAGTGGACAATCCAATGCCTGTGGAAAGCTCTCCCGCAGGATAGTGTTGTGGCTGGGCAAGAAAAGACTATGCTTTAAAGATTGCTGGGTAGTCATTTTACCAACCTCGGAAGAATGGAAGTCTGGATAAACCTTGAGCCCTGGTTAGGATCAAACTCACAACATTCCGGCTGCAGTACAGTAGTTTAACCACTGCACCACCAGGGCTTTTCTAAGAAAGAGATATATTATTATATTATTATTATATTGGTAACTGCAGTGGCTCAAGTGGCTAAGACGCTGACTGGGAGGCGGAAGGGCAGCAGTTCGATTCCTGAGTACTGCAGGACAGAATGAGGTCCCGTCTTTGTCCCAGCTCCTGCCAACCTAGCAGTTCGAAAGCAAGAAATTGCAAATCGATAAATAGGGACCACTTCGGTGGGAAGGTAACAGCATTCCGTGTGCTCCAGTGTCTAGTCATGCCTGCCACAAACCACGGAAATATCTGCAGAAACAGACAGCGTTGGCTCTTTGGATACGACTGACTTTCGAGCAAGGGAAACCTTTACCTTTACTAACAGCTTTGAGATGGACTATTGTTAAAAATGGAAAATAGATTGTGAATTTGAATTAGATGATTGGTATAAAAAGATATGTAACATAACAATAAATGATAAATTAAGATGTGACTTAAAACTAACAAAGGGATTAGTAAAAAAAACAACACACCATAATGACTTTAGAGAAATATGGGGAGAATTTATAGAAAGGGAAAGGAGTAAGGCCAGAGCAAGATCTTTTATGTTTCTGGAATAAGAGAACAAATATATAAATAAAATGTAATTATATAAATGTAAAATTAAAGCCAGTTGTATCAGGCTCTAGGGTTCAGTGCTCATCTCTATTTATAGCAAAAGAGCCAGTGCTGTCTGTGTCTGCAGAGGTTTCTGTGGACATGTGGCAGGCATAACTAGACACCAGAGTGCACTGAATGCTGTTTACCTTCCCACTAAAGTGGTACCTATTTATCTACTTGCAATTTCATGCTTTTGAATGGCTAGGTTGGCAGCAGCTGAGACGGAGCCAGAAGCTCACTCCAGCATGCAGCACTCTGGTCTCAAACTGCTGACCTTCCAATCATGAAGTTCACAGTTAAATGAAAATCTATAATGTCCTACTGGTGATGGGTGTGCATAGTAGTTTTATATATGTTTGTTAAGATTCTTGTGCATTTGTTTACATATTTGTATGATGTTTTCCTTTGTTTATTTTGAAAATATTTTTTAAAAAAGACTATGCCTTGGGGTGTCACTGAAAAAGGGGGAAACTGTTTTGTTTTCCTTTCCCTGCTGTGGGACAGAAGAGCCCTCACGAAACTTCTTTCAGTGACTTAGTAGCAAAGCCATTGCAATGCCTCAGGAGAAAGCTCAAACTCTTTCTAACTGCAACAGACCTTTGGGGTGCTTTGTGCAGAAAATGTTGAGAAAATGATCTTAGCAAAAACTGAAAAGAAAAAGCATATGAGGTAGAGACAAGCAGCTTTACAAATGTGGAAAATGTCACCTCAGCATGTACCATCATTTCCAAGATAATGCAAATGACAAGAATTAAAGGACATAGTTGGGAATGAGGGAGGAGGAGAGATAAAGTAGAAGCAGCCCCTGGGTAGAGCTTTTCATGCAAGACATCATAAATTCCCAGAATGGCCCGGCTGCTCAGGCTGCCCAAATGGGAACTTCACTCACCATTCAGTCAGAAAGGGAGGGGGACTCAATTAATACCACCTTGGGAGAATCATAATGCTCAAAATACAGGTGGCAATGAGTCAGATAACCTTTCCAACTTTCCTGAGGAAGTTCTCTTTTCTGCAGCTGTCATTCTTTGCTTGAAGAACTGTTTTCATTGACCCCTAGCACAGGAGAATAAGGCACAGAGCAGTTTACCTCAGCAGCACACCCAAATAATCTGGAGGGAAGAAATCTGTCCATGCTTTAGGGACAGGGCACGTATTGAACACTCTCTAAAAAAAACTAGCCAATCCCTCATATCTTCCAACAAGACTGTGAGAGATTGTGAGGAGCTCCAGAGGGATCTCTCGACACTGGGGGAGTGGGCAAAACAGTGGCAAATGAGCTTCAACATTAGTAAGTGCAGAGTGATGCATGTTGGGGCAAAGAACCCCAATTACATTTATAAACTGATGGGGTCTGAACTCTCTGCGACAAACCAGGAAAGGGACCTTGGTGTCCTGGTGGACAACTCAATGAAGGTGTCAACCCAGTGTGCCTCAGCAGTGAAAAAAGCAAACTCAATGCTAGGGATCATTAGGAAGGGTATAGAAAATAAGTCAGCGAGTGTCATTTTGCCTCTTTATAAATCTATGGTGAGGCCCCATCTGGAATACTGTGTACAGTTCTGGTCGCCATACCTCCAGAAGGATATTATGAGCTGGAAAAAGTGCAGAGGAAGTTTAGTGTCTTGCACGGAAGACAAAGAAGGAGTATTTAGTGTCTTGCACGGAAGACAAAGAAGGAGTCGCAGGAAGGACTAACACAGGTTTATTCATTGATGGTCAGCATGAACATGTGGCAATGGCGGAGGTACATCTCATTATATACAGTAGCACAATACATTTGAATCTTGCTGCACGATAGCTCATTGGCTGCTACCGGCGTGACATCGCCCAGGTCACGCCTCTCTTCTGTAGTTCTTCTTCTGTAGTTCTTGATCATGCGGGGAAGTTCCCGCGGCTGTTTGTGATTTGGGGAATGTGAACCATGTGAGGTTGAACGCTCGCAGCTGCCCTCTATGGGCGGCTTGCTCGCGTTCCTTAACAGCTGAGATACATTGTGATTGTGGACTGGTTACATTCATATATTTAAAGTAACATTGTAGATGCATACATAACAGGAAGGCAACCAGAATGATTAGGGGACTGGAACACCTTCCTTACCATCTGAGGCTGCAACGGTTGGGCCTTTTCACACTTGAACGACGGCGTCTAAGAGGTGACCTGATTGAAGTTTATAAAATCATGCACGGTGTGGACAAAGTAGATAAAGAAAAACTGTTTTTCCTATTGCACAACACTAGAACTAGGGGGCACTCCATGAAACTTTTAGGTGCTAGTTCTCAAACAAGGGAAAGTACTTTTTCACCCAGAGGATCACTGGTCTATGGAACTCCCTGCCAGAAGAAGTGGTGACAGCGGTCAGTCTTGACAGCTTTAAGAAAGGATTAGACAAGTTCATGGAGGACAAGGGTATCAATGGCTATAATTATGGATACCTAAGGACAACCTCCGGGTTGGAGAGATAGGCAGGATATCTCTCAATATCATTTCCAGGGAATCCTAAGCAGGCATCTGCTTGGGAATACCCTGAAGGAAATGGTGAGCCACTGTGTGAGACAGAATGCTGGACTGGATGGGCTGTGGCCTCTTCCAGCAAGGCTGTTCTTATGTTCTTATGTTAATGATTCCCAGAGAGCTACTAGCTGGTGCAGACAATACTAGGCTAGATGGACCAATCTCAAATTTAGTTCATGACAACCTAGGGTTGCCACACGTCACAGAAAACCAAGATTGTCCCAATTTCAAGGTCGAAAAAAATTGTCCCATCCAGTTCAATAAAAATTATGTTAAAGTCCCGGATTTTTACGCTCCCATTAAGATATAGCAGTTACCGGTTGTATTTAAGGTGCCACAAGGAGGAGCTGTCTTTTTGTTTTGTTTACTCTCTGCTATCCCCTCCCTCGTTTCCTTTCTATGATGGGATCACTGCTCGTGAGCATGTGGGCTATTTGCCAGCCAATTGTTGTTGGTGCAAAGCGGGCAGGAAGGCTGGTGGGGCGGATGGGATCAGCCTTGGGGGGGATCTGCCGCCAATGGCATAAAGTCGTCCGTTCTTCGCCATCCCATGGAGATATTCCTGCCTCAGTACTGGCATTGGTGAGCATGCTCGTGCTGGAGGGGGACAAACTGGTGCTTCAGAGGAGGGCTCAAAGAGCTGCCACCTTATTACACGATATTGTGTATGCAAGCAGCTAGTTCCACATGGAATTCAGCAGGCAGCAACTGAAGGAGATAACAGCTGAAGGAGCCAAGCCCATGCAGCTCCAATCACCTAGTCAATAGCTAGCGCAGGGAACTCCCTGCCTCCAGGTGTTCATGGTCAGGAATACAACACAATAGGTAATCAGGGTGTTCATGGTCGGGAATACAACACAATGGGAAATCATGGGCAGGAATACAGTGACGTCAACCAATGGTCATTGTGGCGGGGAATTTAAATGCATTATAAAATGAGTTGCGTCTCCCAGTGTAAACTCATGTACAGATTGACCATGCTGAAATAAAGAAGTGTTTGGCCCACCTGCCAGCTCCATGTGCAATCAATCTGCCTACATCAAACACTCCCACCTCCGCGAGCAAAATAAACCCATGCAGGAACTGTGTTTGAGACACATGGCAGTGGTCAGTCGGTGGTTGGGTGGAAAGATGCATGGATGGTGCCTGCAGAACAATCTTTATGTTTCTTTCCATGGGCTTCATACTTCCCCTCCCTCTATTAAGAACAAGCTTATTTTCCTTTTCCCCCCAGGTAGATAACCCACCCACCCAGAGAATTATGACAACTCTATGACAACTGCTTCATCTTAGAGCTGGTGGCTCTGAGTTTGTAAGGTTTCCTTTGCTCGAAAGTCAGTCATATCCGACTCTAGGGTTCAGTGCTCATCTCTGTTTCAAAGCTGAAGAGCCAGCGCTGTCTGCTTCTGCAGACGTTTCCGTGGTCATGTGGCAGGCATGACTAGACACCGGAGCACACAGAGCACTGTTACCTTCTCACTGAAGTAGTCCCTATATATCTACTTCCAATATCTTGCTTTCAAACTGCTAGGTTGGCAGGAGCTGGGGCAAAGACGGGAGCTCATTCCGTCCTGCAGTACTTGGGAATCGAACTGCTGACCTTCTGCCTTCTAGTCAGCATCTTAGCCACTTGAGCCACTGCAGTCTGTGGGGTCAGTGAATATGCTGAGAGTTTTACTCCAATGTCTGAAGTGTTAAACTTCAGCCCAAAATTAAGTTCAGTGCCTTATATAGTGTTTAATTCCTGATTTGCTCCTGTCATTTTATATTGAGCCCTAATCAATTTCTCAGGTCGGTAAACCATTCAAAAACACGGGATCAACCCTCTGCCATGATAAGGAATTTAAGTTACTGACTGTGATGCTGGCTGGGCCATTATGGTTCTGGCTGTTAGCAAAGGGAGGTTGTACCATAGTGAAAGTGTGAAATGGACTTTCTTGTGAGATGGACCTGGGATGGACGTCAGCTTTATCAGATACCGGTATATATATTCTCCTCATATTAGTGGTTTGACTTAACACCAATTTCACACTTTACATGGGGCAGGAAATAAAACTCAATTAATAATGCTCTTCAAAATTAATTAGTTCAGCCATGTACATCATTTAAGAACGTAAGAGTGTGTTCAATACTAGGAAATATGTCTCAGGACACCTTTGGTTTGAATTAAACAAGTCAAAGCCAGATAGTAAAGGTGTATGAATGGTGCACCAGGTGATTAACCTGTCAGTTCCCCCATGTTTCAGATGACAGCAAAGCTTGTGAAAATCTATGAATGTAGAATAGAGAGATTGAGAATAGTCACCATGAAGATCTTATAGCAGCAAGATCATGAAATGTGGTAGTCCATAAAGTGGCCCCTGTCTTTTGAAAGTGCACCTAAACTTTAATATCAGGCAATATTATGTCCATAATAACTAGCTGGCAAGAGCTCTTTATTATTGATTAAGAGTTATTCCTCTCTGTGCCTATTGGTGGGAGGGAGCATTTCCCAGTAGTTTCTCTCTCTACTTTAAACAGATTTATTGAAATGCTGTTAAATGTTATAGAAATGACAATCAATTAATTTAAAATGAATTTTAACAGCCCTCTGTTGTTGGCCACATAGACCATTTTTAATGGCCTAGCTCTTAAACTCCTAAAAATGTCATTTTTTGCCATCATTCAGGCTTAACGACTGTGTCACTGCAACAAAAATGTCCTACCTGTCATAACTAGGATTATCAAAACCATTTCCTATTAAATTTGAAACCAAAACTCAACTTTTAGAAACCAAGTGCCCTACCAATTCAGACTGCTCTTTGGGCTAGCTCAGGGGTCAGCCAACCTGGCTCTCCAGGTGTTCTTGGATTTCAATTACTGTACCAGAAGCCCAAGTCATTACACCTGCTGATCAGGGATTCTGGGGATTTTAAGTCAAAAAAACATCTGAGAGCCAATTTTCCTGACCCCTGTGCTAGGGAAATGATGGGAACTGTATGGGTGGTAGTGATAACCTAGTTCCAGATTTCTCTTTGCTGGACGTGGCAAGGAAGGCAAGAAAGAAAATAAGTGAAAAGTACCTTGATGGGACAGGCAAAGATACAAATACCCACGAAGCCTTTTTCCTGCACTAGCCTGCTAAGATGTTGTCTCTCATGGACATTATGGCTGAAGATTGGCTACTGCCTCCTTACATGGAGAGAATATTTAGCTAAGATGGCTGCTAGCTGTTGATAAAGCAGACTTCCACAAGAATAAGACAAAAAATATTAGCTATGGTTGGTCCGTACATATAAATGATACAAAAAATAAAAGGTATCAGATGCATGGATGGCCTGTTCCTTGATAACAAAGAGGTAGGAATGAAGACATAAGAATGCCACTGCTGTTTCGACCAGAAGCTAGCTGGTGGAAATGAGCGGCAGCTGGAGCCGCTCTGGCGACTACAAAAGGTGCTTTCTTCCACCGCCGAGGGTCACCACCGCCGCTTCGACCGGCAACCGGCTGGTGGAGATGAGCGGCACCTGGAGCCACTCCGGCGGCTACAAAAGGTGCTTTCCTCCACCACTGAGGGTCACCACCACCGCTTCAACCAGGCGCTTCCTTTTCCACTGTTGGTGATGGTCGTGGGCTGCTCCCTCCCCCCCTGGCTGATCCGGCGGGAGGAGAGATGGTCTGGCTGGAAAGAACTTCGACCTTGAGAGCCGCAGCCAGCGCTCCTCTGGCTGTCGCCAACTCAGCTCCTGCTCTGGCCTGGCTAGCCGTGGGAGGTAAAGGCATTTTTGGTGGCTGGTTTCCGTGGCCCGGACAATGTTCACCTCCAGTGCCCCGAACCCCACCGCTCAGCCGGGGCTTGAAGGGCTGGGACAGTGGTTGGGCGGACGGTGGGTCCTATTGAGTGTTGTTTTTCTGATACATTGCTATTGAGCCTACATTGTATTCATGTTGATTATTGCTTTGTTGTTTTTTGATTGTATGAATTATGTTGTTTTTTATATCTTGTATTTTTTGTATTTGTATGAATTATGTTATTTATATGTATTATTTTGTTTATGTAAACCGCTTTGAGTCACCCATTGTGGTCAAAAAAAGCGGTATATAAATTAAACTTCGATTCGACCTCCACATATCTGGTCTTAGGTGCCAGCCAGCCTCTGGGTGGGTAAGAGGCTTTATAAGACCTGCCCGCCTGAGGTCACTCCATCTTTACTCTTTGGTGGACAGCCTGCTTGGTCACCTTGTAGTCAAGAGTAGCTATAGAATCATCTCTGGAGTCAGATAATGAATTTTGATCCTGGTCCTCCCGAACGGCAGACTTTGAGAAAGGAGCCCAGGGTGTGTTTTGCTTATCACATTCTACTTGCAACAGGAAAATGAGGGGCAGAACAAGGGCAGTGTCACATCTAAATAGGTCACAATTGGGTATATCTGGCTGGTAGTGCAGGATTAGGGGTGGATAGCAGTCAGCCCCACAGGGCATCATTAGACAATTGGCTGCAGTATGGGTACCGCAAAATGTGTGATTCAGGTATTCAAACATGAACGTTCTGCAGCCCCATGGGATATAGGTGGCCTTGGCTAATGAGAACCAGATTAGAAACACTCATGTTCCCTTTTGGTACACAAAATCCTCCTCAGCCCCAAGCCTGTATTGATGAAGTTGCTGCCCTCCATCAAGATGGATTCAAGTGGGTTTTAATCCACTTGGAGACCATCACCCTTCCCTGTGGACCAGGGCCGTAGCCAGAGTGTGGTTTCCCATAGAAATGCATTAAAAAGAGGCTTTGTTGCCCACCCTGAAAAAATATTCGCCCACCCACATCTAGAATCCTGGCTATGGCCCTGCTGTGGACTTTTCCAAGGCTGTTAGTCCTCAGGATTGTCAGGTTAACCACCGCCTGACAGTATGGTCTACTCTATTACCATGGCAGCATAACCTGGCCAGACTTGACAGGTTCCTTCCCAGGTCAAAGAATTTAATTCAATAATACTGTGGTCCATGTTTATGCCCATGCACATTGTCTGGCCTTTTAATGTTGCTGGTGCAGGGAAGAATGTCAAACCATTTCAGCATTGCTCGGTATTTTCACATGCAATTTCCTCTAGTGGCATTTGGCAGCAACAACTCTGGCAGAAGCAGATGCTCAGTGTCCTGAACTCTTGGTCAGATACATCCGTAGAAGTCATCACCTTTGTGCTTATGGCCTTTTTCCTAATAAAAGCCCTCTCTGCTTTTATCATAGGATATTCTTTGGTTGTTTCTGATGGATTCAGACAATAGGTTCGATAAGCAGCTTTTATTAAGGAAAGCTGTCATTTTTAAACTATTATTGAAGGCAATCTTTTCCCTTTGACTCTTCAAACATAGTATTCCTTGACCTTCTTTTGTAATAACAAATACAATGTGGGGAGAATCTCTTTAAAGTGAAAAAAGGGAAAAGAGAAAAGCTAAGATCCATCAAGCACCATCAGAAATAATTGGTCTTGACAGCTAGCTTACAAAACATTGCAGCTCAGACACCTTAATCATCCCCTACTAGGTATAATTGATTAGAAGCCTCTGCCTTCTCAACTCCACCTGATATTCAAGCACACTGTATCCCAGTTTAGACTGCAGGAGATTCTATATCATGGAAGGGACCTATTTGGGAAGGGCAGATGGCAGGAGGGAAGAAAGAACAAAGTTACCCCAGCCTCAGCATGCCCTTATTAGTTCTGACCAGCAGACACATTTTCATATTAGTATGCATTGGGTTCAAAACAGTTCTTCAGTGTGCAGACCAAAACTCAAGGCCTTTTCTTCCCAGAGATAGAAGATTAAGATTGGCAGGTCTATTTGTACAGAAATGAGAACACAGTGAAATATGAAGAATAATACATAAGCCCAAAGGTCTCCCCCCCCCCCCCCCCACAATATGATTGTTGTGATATGATCTCTATTCTTCCTTGGCTCTGCTCCATACCATTCTCATAATGTAAAAATGCAGCAATAATATTAAGGGGAAGAGTCTCCATGGGAAGGACTGCTCCCTAATTTTGCTTCTTCTGTGAATGCTGTTCTCTTCACATGATCATAGCCTTCCCAATGTGGTTGCTACATTTATCAAAATAGCATGCTGAGAGAAGGGGAGGGGAGGCACATTTCACAACATGATTTCTTGCCTCATGAACAGGTCCTGCTACTAGATTTCCTTCTAGGAAGCCATGTACAGTGATACCTCATACAACGTCCAAACTTGGTTCCACAAGTTTGGACTTTATACGGATTTGGACTTTGTATGAGGCATGCAAAATCCTAGCTGTGATGCCTCATACAACGTCCAAATCCTTGCCGTGATGCCTCATACAACGTCATTTCCGTAGAGATACATTGTACTGTAACAGCACAGACTTCAGGGCAAAGTCAAGGAAACAGACAGGAAACTGACAGAACTTTAAGAAATCATTGTCTAAAGGCTAAATACATTACAAAAACATGTCAAACAACCCTGATTGTCCAAGAACCTGAAGAATGCTGCAAAAAAACCAGGAATGCTTCTAAAAATTCTGACCAAAAAAATCCAAAAAAATCCAAAATTGTGCTCAAAACCACTCCTAAACACTCTTTGCCTCATGCAAAACCCACAAGAGCAATGCACGCATGTTTCCTGCCTTTTATACTGCGCAGGCACAATGCAACCTGGGAAAACTCCAATGCCTCATACAAAGTCGAGCGACTTTGTATGAGGTAACGTTTTTCAAGAAATTAGGCGATGTTGTATGAATTCGATGTTGTACGAAGCAGACTTTGTATGAGGTATTACTGTATATGGTATTCAAGTGGAGGAAATGGACTTTACCCTTCCAAAGAGTCAGAAGATGGGTTTCTGTTTGCAGGTATCCTCTGTAGGAAGGATTGTCCAGTCAAAGTCTGGAATAGAGATAACAGGATCATCAGATGACAAAGCAGGGGGCCCTTGGAATTGTCCGACACCAATTAGCATTTCAATTACTGACTGAACAGGCAGGACACTGATTGTCTGGTTAGTCTTTTATGTGAGACCATAGTGTTTCTATTTAAAGTTTATTCATAATTTATAAATTTGCAAACACACATAATAATTCATGCATACAAATTTATATTATCTCTGCATTCTCTTTTTGAATTGTGTGTTTTCTCTCTCTCTCTCTTTTTTTTAGCCATTTTACTTCTTCATCAAATAACAGTCATTCTGCTGGAAACCTCAGGGAGAGGTTTTTTGACTCTACTTCAAGGTAAACCCAGCCCTTCACCTTTAAAAGAAAAACACAACAAAACAGCAACACTTTTACTAATTGCCATAGCATCAGAACACAGTCTTTCCCAAGATGATAAATTGAAAACATTCCTTTAATAAAACAATACCCTATGCATTAGTGTAACACCTTGTAGAGACATATATAAATGGCTTAATAAGCCCTAAGTGATGTCTGTAACGAAACATTTATAAATGAGAAGCTGTAGATCATTTGTATCACTCTCAATGACTCACCATGACATGAATTCTAATTATGTATTTGGCAACAAAAGCTATGGCTCATAACTTAAAGAACCATTATTCACATGATATTTAGAAAATTTTGTCCCTCATTTACTGAGTACTACCTTGTCCTCTGATGGTCATCACGTTGAACCAAAAGCAGGGAGGGGCTAAAAGTAATTGATCTGACTCATAAACTGGAAGTCGAATATGTTGCTAGAATATTTCTGCATAATTCAAGCAGGGCTAATGATTCTGTTGCCCTTCATTCTATTCCATTTTATTTACATGGCATAGCCCAGACTGACCCAAGATCATGCAATGTCAAACACAGTGCCATGCAATATTTATACACCTATACCCCCAAAATCAAAACCTACCTTACACAGATATATGGATGACCAAAAACGCTGCAATTGCTGTGTCACCATAACTGCATGCCCTCAAATCAATTCTGACTCCTGGCAACCCCTTCCTGGGTTTTCTAGGTAGAGAACTACTTACAAGTAGTTCACCATTCTTCTGTGCAGCTAGTCACTGAAGGTCTAACCTTTCCTAATACTTCTCAAAAAATGCTGTTGCAAAGTGTTTGGGGGTTGTACTATTTTGTGTGTGTGTGTGTATTTGTACTTTGTATACACATAGCTATATAAATGGATCACTGTTGGCTGCAGTTATTGTGGCTGGACAATAACTACAATGTACGACGTGTGATAGTGGTACCATATATGGCAGATGTAATGTTAGGTAAATCCTCTCAGGGCAGCTGGGATAACAGCAACTGTTGGAAAAGATAAAGTGCAGGGGCCGAAGGAGGGAGAAGAAATTTACATTAAGCAATATGTGTAGGAACACATCTTACAGTCTGTGAAGCTATTAATGGAAGCATTAATCTATCTGCTGGATTTTCAGTTTAACCCATGAAGAAACAATGAGGGTCAGATTGCCCCCCAACATTGTGTACAAATAAATGCAAGCAACCAAAAATGTGTGTTTGGAGAGTGTGTACAAACAGATTTTATTCAGTGGAGAAATGCCTTTTTAAAAGGAAAATATGCCCTATTTTTTTTGTTGTGGGAAACGAAAAAAAGTCTCACAGCCCAATATAGAGTTCAGATGCTAAGAAACTGAAACTGATAGAGTTCCACATCTCTTGGCACACCTGCACATACTTTACCAATGGAAATAACAAAGGTCTACAAATAGTGCTATATAATAATAAAACTGTAAACAGATATTCATTGTGCCACAAACAGAGTGAGACAATTTCTTGTGAGGTGATGACTTCAGTAACATTGCATTCATAATCTAATCACCTGGATAGAAGACCAATGTCTAGTTGTTTTCCCTGCTCCCACCCTTTGGGCCTATTGCCATCAATTCAAAAAATCATGACACCCTTACATTATATTTGTACACATATTTTTGGGTTCAACTAACAAACAAAGGTATTTATATCTGAGAGTACATAAAACAGAACGGCAAAAAGGACAAAAAATGTTGTGGCACCTTAAAGCCTAACTCCTGTATTTAGTCTGTATTTGCACAGACTAACACAGCTACCACTTCAAACATCTCAAGGTATTTCTAGTAATGTGTGAAAACAAAGAAGTGACAATCACCATTATTTCCCCTCTCTTTTACTGAACTCTGTTCTCAACCTCTGTTTAGAAATGTTCAGTGAGATAAAATCTATAAGGTAACCCCTTTTCATTGTAAAACAGCTACTACCTTCAGGACATTTTTTCTAATGATTAATTCAGCTCTTCTTCCTTGTAGTTTGTGTCCCTTAGTTTGGCTATAGTTCTGGAGAAAAAGACTGGTCCATCTTTCACATGACACCTCTCCAGACATTTAAAGAGAGGTATTGTAGCTCCTCTGAGTCTTCTTTTCTCCAAACAAAACAGATCCAAACTCTCTACTGCTCTGCATGGGGCATGGTTTCCAGATCTTTTGCCATCTTCATCACTTTTCATCATTTATCATTTCTTTCCAGAATGACAAGGAAATACTAGTGAGTGTGTCCTTTCTGGCCAGACATCCCACTATGGTAATGGAGTAGACCATACAGCCAGTGACACTACAACAAGTGTTGGGCAGTAGTAAATAACCTGACTCCCCAAACGGGCCAATGACTACAGCCAGATGAACTGCTTTAGGTGGGGCAATTGTCCCAACAGTGGAGGAAATGCCACTGGAAACCATCACATTGCGCCCCACAGTACAATGAGCAGAAGTGGAACCACTCTACTATTCTGATTCCCACCGGTCATGGAGGTGGAATAGGCCATGCCAGATGGACTGGCTGTGAAGGTGCATCTTGTCAATATCCTCAAGGCTGCAGCAGTCCATTGCAGTCCCGGTGTCAAATCCTGCATATCTCATTTCATACATGCAGCAGGAGATGGCTCCGTGATCATAGTGCAGCTAGCCCTCCAGCTGTTCTTGGACTTCAATTCTCAG